>CAUYLG010010409.1:0-22303 GCA_963573385.1 Cacajao melanocephalus | reverse complement strand
TTTAAATAAAATATTGGTTGGCTGCTTGTTTGTTATTTTCATCTCTTATTCCTTCCTGTCTCCATTGTTAAGCACAATTTTTGGCATAATAGAGGTTTTTAATACCCATTTTTAGACTGCATTCTAGCCTGGGCAATAGAACAAGAATCCCGTTCTCTCTCCCTCTTTCTCTTCCTCTTTCTTTCTCTCGTACATTCTTTTTTTTTCTTTCTTTCACTCTCTCTTTCTTTCCTCTCTTTTTCTTTCTTTCAAAAAAAAAATAATAAATTGGAAGACAGTAACTCAATATGTGGTCTTGACAACTGACAACTTACCTAAACCTGTTCCTCAGCATTGGCATACTTAACATGCTTTCCAACCTCTGTTTAATGGAGGTAGGCAGGAAAGTACAAAGCTACATTTCGCAGATTCCTTGCAACTATGGCTGTGGGTGTCACTGAGATAATTCTAAAGACATGCAATTTTTGGTGACTTAGATTTAGGAAGTAAATCACCAGAGAAAATAGGTTAAGGCTAAGGTGCTTATTTTCTTTCAGTAGATTAAGTAGAAGCAAACCACAGGTCAGCAGCTTTCTGATTCTTAGTCTCCAGCCAAGGCAGTGAATTCCTAGAGTCATCAATTTTTCTGGTCATTATCTTGCTGCAAGATTGTGACTAACATAGTGTGATTCCAGAATCTGTGACCAAGTTCCCCAGATTTGTGATTGTCACAGACGCAACCCTCAGTAAGCTGGCTATCTGGTATTTTGCCAAAAGTGATTCTTTCAGGCCCAACTTAATGAAGGATCCTCCAGCCTTTTCCATAGTTCTATAATCACCCATTTTCCATATTTAATCTCTACTTAAATGACATGGAAGGATCTCCTTTGTCCTCAATCGAACTCATACTAAATATTAATTTATTGAGCAACTATGATGATTAAATGAGGGTGATAAATATAAAGCAATTAGAAGAGTCAAGGCTGGGTGATCAGTGAATGTTAGAAAAATTAGCAGGACAACCGCTTAATGAACGTATTTTATTTGTATGAACATATCTGTTTTATTGCTAGAGTAAAATCAATAATACTCTCTATGTTTTGTGAGAATTTTGAGTTAGAGAAATACGATGTCAATAACTCATTTATACTTTTACTTGTTGAATTATGCTTCCCTTTATTATATCCTATTTTCACAAAAGCCAAATGCAAACACAGCCAAGCCAATTAAAATATAGAAGAATCAGTCTATATGCGTCATTGCTGGTATGTCAGCAATTGATTTACACTGTCAAAAAATAAATTAAAAGTTTTATTCTTATAACTGATCAGTGTTAGTCTGCTGAAATTAATTGATTTCACAGTATATATCAATATTACTATATTTTTCTTTAAATTTTAAATTGAGTTTCAAACAAATATCTAAAATGACTATGCTTGGCTATTCCTGAGCATCTAATGAAGAATTACAGATTGAGGAAATAGTTCCAATAATTGATGGGAAAATAAATAAATATATAAATAACTGTTTATATAATCTTACTACTCAGAGATGAAAGCTCAAGAAAAGTTAAAAAAAGAAGCTAATCACTAAGTCATTCAGGAAATAACTAAACAAATAAAGAAATAAACATAAGAAATTAATTTTTTGCACAGTAAAGTATTTAACATTATGAAGCACACGTATATACATATATGAATGTCATGTGTACATATATACACTATCTATACATGTTACTATCATGTAAGAGGCAGAAGTAAGTGTACCATTCATCTCTTGCAACAATATTATCATCTATACAAGACTCTTTCACTCACATTTAGTTGTTTGCCCCTCATTAGTTTTTCCCTGTGTACTCTCCTCCCGTCACTAACCACACTGATGTGTTTAGTATAGATTTTAATATGCCCATACTTTCATTTTTTAAAACAGTACTGTCATTGATGTATATGCTTTTAATTTGGACAAATGATAATTCACCTATACATTGTTTTTTCAAATTTTAAATTCAACACTAGATTTTAAGATCCTTTTTGTATGTTTATCCAGTTCTTTGTCCTAACTTCTGCACAGTATTCTATTACAATCTATATTTCCATTTCCCTATTTAAAGACAGCTTAGGTGCCCTCAACAGCCATGGAATAACAAATAATGAGAATGTCCCTTGGCCACATGCTCTTGCAGGATTGTAGTGTCATAGGAAACACACAGGCACAAATCTACTAAGGATTGGTAGTTTGCCATTTATAATGGCTTTTCTAGTTTACATGTATATTAGCAAGATAGCCTTGCTTTCAATTCTCTATATTCTCACCAACTCTTGGTGTTAATTCACTTGCTATTTTTTCATATCTGATGCATATGACATAATAACTATTAAGAAATCTTTTGATAATTAAGAGACAGTAACTGCAAAGATATTTCAAGCATAAATTGAGATTAAACTAAGCAAAACTGAATGAACAGTCACCCTATAACACTGATGTTTTAATTACATTTAATTATTTGATTATTAGTGAAGTTTAACATCTTCTCGTAAGCAAAGTAGCCATCAGAAAATCTTTCTGATAAGTATTTATATTGTTTGAACATTTTCCTTCTTGTTTACTGTCTTTTTTTATTAATGGACAAGATTTTCCTGTATATTTTAGTTTCTGATCTCTTTGTTTCAGTCATCCTCTCCCAGTCGGTAATTCATCTCTTGAATTCTCTGTTGTGCCCTTCACCAAAGAGAAATATGAGCAAACCTATTTCATTCTTGAGGGAGTTAAGTAAGAATACTTCTTCATATTATGGTAATAAAAGTAGTGTCTTTTTTTCTATTTAAAGTGTTTTGCCTTCCACATTGACATCTTGGATCCATTTAATGTTCACGGGTATGCTGTTGTGAGGTCCAGAAAAGCTTTATTTTTCTGCAAATAGCAGCTGGTTTCTCAACCCCACCTCTTAGACAAACCATTCTTTCCTTACAAATTTATTAAGACATACCAATCACATATAGTTTCCCTATATTCATAGGAAAATTTTATAGACTATTTTGTTACCTTGTCCTAGTTTTCTGGTCACACACAAATATCATGACATTCTTCTTATTATATCCTTGCAATGTGTCTTAATATCTGATAAAGAAAATATCTTTTTTTGGTTTCAAAACTCTTTTATATACCAGTGGGCATTAACTATTACATGAGCAATTTTAAATCAAATTCTACAAAACTTCTCCAGAAATGTTCATTTTAATTATATTGAATGCATAGGTAGGTTGGGTGCTACAGGTTTTTCGGGGTATGTATGGAAGTACCATCACCATAGTGCTTGGAAGATGAACTAATCTCGTATCGTGTGATTCCCAATTTATTATAAAACTGTTAGTAGTAGTTAGTAGGTGATATCAGCTTCAGGGAAGTCTGGAAATTCTGAGACGGTGTTTCATGCTTCTGCAGGAAGGGAAGACAGGCTAGTGGGAAGCTGTCAGTGAGAGAACCAATTCACAGCACCTGTCCCAAAGATAGTAACCACTAAAAATTTAACTACCACTACTCATACCTCAAGTCTCCCACTTCAAACACAATCCTATTTCTTTCTTAAAAATTAAGAAAAAAAGCTTCTGTTTTGACTTCCTATGGAGGAAAAAAAACCATTATTTTGCCTGGCGCAAGCATTCTGGAGTAACTGGCAGTCATAAAGCCTATTGAAAACCAGTAAATTTGGATTTCATGTTTAGTTTGTCATATGACTTTCTTCCAGGAAAATGTATTATCACTAAACAAACAAACAAACGTAATGTTTCAAGATCTTTAAAGTTAAATTGCTTATAAAGATAACCACTATAATTATTCCTGCGTATGTATACATACTTCTTTAGAATGTGGCTTTGAACTCTCCTATCAATAGGCGGTGCCCATTTCTCCGTCCTTTGAATCAAGGCCAGCCTTGTTACTTGCAGGTCCCAGTATTTCCTTCTTAGGACCCTGAGAAAACTACGTGAAGAAGCTGGGGCCAGCCTCCTGAGGATGAGAGAGACCACTTACAGAAAGAAGCACTCTGTGGAACCAGCACCAACCCCCAACATGTGAATTGGGCTGTCTGAGACCGTACAGATCCAGTTGAGCTGTCAGTTGACCACAACCGTAACAGTGATCTCAGGTGACACCAGCAAAAGGATAGCCTAGCTAAGTCCCGCCCAAGTTTCTGATCCACAGAATTATAAAGAAATAAAATGGTGTCATTTTAAACCAGGGCTGGGAAACCACAAAACACATGCCAAATCCAACTTGCAAACCACTTATGTATGGGACTTTGAGCTGAAAAGTTAAATGTTTTATTTTTCTAAGAAACAATAACAATAACAATAATACTGAACAAAATCTTCATGTGGTCCACAGATAATTACGTGGCCCTTCAAAGAAAAAAGTTGTTGACACCTGTTTAATCCAATGTGTTTAGGTTGTTTACATGAAGAAATATATAAAATTCATGCCAAAGCTTGAAACTTCCTTGTCAAACCAGTCAAGATCATATATGAATACAAAAGCATTTTACAAATTATGAGATTATATAAAATATAAGTCATGGGGATTGATTTTGAGGGTAGAGAGGCAAAACAATGACTAGCTTTTGGAACATAGTAGATTGCATAGCAAAGTAGTCTTCAAAATAATTTGGCATTGATCTTATCAAAATATAAGAAAATAAATCTTCAAGAAAAACATAACCTGCATTTCAAGATACATTATAATGCTGTACATGTTTTCCATTGATTTATTCTTTATAATATATAGTCAAGAATTAATCAGAAAATCTAAAAAAAATCTGAAAATCTAAAATCCAAAATGTTTTGAGTCTAACATTACATCAGAAGTAAAAAATTTCACACCTGATCTCATGTGATGGGTTACAATAAAAAATGCAGTTAAAATTTTGTTTCATACACAAAATTATTGAAATAGCATTATAAAATTACTTTCAGTCTGTGTGTATAAGGTGTATATGAAACAAATATATTTCATGTTTAGACTTGGGTTCTACAAGATAGCTTATTATGTAGATGCAAACATTATAAAATATAAACAAATCAAGATCTGAAATATTTCTTCTGGTCCAAAGCATTCTGAATAAATGATACACAACCTGTGTCAGCTACATAGACATATATGTTTGATCATATTAATTTCATTGAATTTATTCTATTCCATGTTGGATGAGTATGCAAATTTTCCTTTAACAACATTTTGGTCTTGTATAAATTGATAGGTAGATTGATTGATTGATTTAGTTAGTTACTCTTCAGTCACCATGATTTTCCTAAAACTAATACATTACTTAATATCTTATTGATTAATTTAATTGCTTGGATTCCCAGATATATGCTTTCCACTTATGTCCTAGATTGTTACTCTAAACAAATTAATAATTATCTAAAACAATACATCTTACTGTTGCCAATAGTCTGAAAAAAATATTTTTACTACACATTGTTATTCTTTACATGTTCTGTTAGGCATATTATTATGTTTTGTGTTTTTTTTTTGTGAGGATAAGTTAAGTTGCAGATGGCAGACATATAATAACAGCAGTTTAAAAAGACTATAAGTTTCTCTCTTGCTAAAAAATTTTGGCTTTTATAGTAAGTTTATTCCATAACAATCAGGAAAGATAGTTATGATATCATGTCATAATATGAAGCTCATTCCACACTCTTTGCCATTCTTAGTTCATGCCCTTTTCTATCTGATATAAAATAGTTTACCACCGATAGTATTCCAGCCAGCAGAATTAAATACATGGCTCCATGTAACTTTAAGGGAAGCTGGGAAAAGTCATCTTCGTTTGAAAAGACATGACTCTGGTTTTAAAATGTCATTAGTATAAAATTAGTGGGGAATTAATCTTATGAGGGGTGACCACAAATCCCACTTTGCTGCATAAGTTAAGCACATCTGTTCTTCCAGAATCTCTTCAGATTTAAGACCCTTTGACTTTCAGAGAACCATAAATTATATGGCTACCCTAATAGTGGAAGAAATTAGCAGTCTTCCACCGACTAGTATTATATTAAAAAGTGCTCTCACTAATACCAGTATCGATGTCTTATATTTGTATCTTACTATCCATGGTGAGTAGCTTGAATTCCCTAAAACCTTTCTCCATCACCTATATTTATACATACATTTTTATTTCTCAGATATGTGGTCAATTTCTTTCCTTTGCCTACTGTTATAATACAAATTTGATCCTATTATTCTCTGTTTTTTCTACATAGCTATTACATAATTTATACCAATGGGAAATATTCTATTAATAATAAATTACTTATAGGTATTTGCAAGTCAAAAACCTCACTGTTATTTTGTTGTTAGTATCACTGAAATATATTCCAACATCTGCAATGACTAGCAAGGCTGCAGTATGCAATAATTTTGAAGTCAACATATTACCATGGAAAAGATGGTGACCCAAGTCACTTTCTAGAATCTGTATTAAACACTACCTGTGAGTTCATGTCCTTTGCAGGGACATGGATGAAGCTGGAAACGATCATTCTCAGCAAACTGACACAAGAACAGAAAACCAAACACTGCATGTTCTCACTCATAAGTGGGTGTTGAAAAATGAGAACACACGGACACAGGGTGGGGAACATCACACCAGGGCCTGTCGCGGGTTGGGATTAGAGGAGGGATAGCATTAGAAGAAATACATAATGTAGATGGCAGGATGATGGATGCAACAAACAACCATGGCACGTGTATACCTATGTAATAAGCCTGCACACTGCACGTGTACCCCATAACTTAAAGTATAATAATTAAAAAAAAAAAAGCCACAGGTCGGGCCAGGCATAGTGGCTCACACCTGTAATCCTAGAACTTTTAGAGGCCAAGGCAAGCGGATCACAAGGTTAAAAGATGGAGACCACCCCGGCTAACACGGTGGAACCCCCTCTCTACTAAAAATTAAAAAAAAAAAATAGTAGCCAGGCTTGATGGCAGGCGCCTGTAACTCCCAGCTACTCGGGAAGCTGAGGCAGGAGATTTGCTTGAACCCGGGAGGTGGAGGTCGCAGTGAGCCGAGATCACGCCACTGTACTCCAGCCTGGGCAACAGAGTGAGACTCCGTCTAAAAAAAAAAAAAAAAGCCACAGGTCCTATTAGTGCAGACACGATTTTTATCAGTGTGATTTTATTACAAAAAGGAGAAGAGTCATATTTTATGACTACTTTTGAGTATAC
The DNA here is from genome assembly GCA_963573385.1 of Cacajao melanocephalus. Classification (NCBI taxonomy): domain Eukaryota; kingdom Metazoa; phylum Chordata; class Mammalia; order Primates; family Pitheciidae; genus Cacajao; species Cacajao melanocephalus. The sequence continues at coordinate 15,091 of CAUYLG010010409.1, read as the reverse complement.
ATATATACATTACTGAGGTTAACAACACAATAATTCATATAATTTTTATTTTCCTTTTTGTTCCTTTTGAAATATTTAGTCTTTAAAATACCCTCAAATATTCTATGTAACTCTGTCATATAAACTTTAGCATGTATTATGAATTTTACGGCAGTCTCTTGTATCTAAACAACTGTGAGGTGATAGTTTTGTTAGTTTAAGATACAAGTGTTTGCCAGCATAAGTATTCCGTGGGACAAAAACATCTGATTAACTGTGTATAAATATGGTTTTATAATTATGACTTACAGTATGTTAATTTTCTCAGTCTGTATTTTAGAAGACTTGCAAAAATCATCCTCCAAGGACCAACAATGATTGCCATAATAGGTATTGCAGTGCACAGACAGGACAATGTTTCATGTGTCTGTGCATGTGTCTCTAGCGCACACCACAGACCAAGTCCACAAGCTAGATAATTACTTGTTGTATGAAATATTTATTAAAGAATAAAGGATCATAGATAAGAAAACATTTATGGTATGAGCATGTTTTGAATCCTGGTAATTTTCTTTTGAAGTATTCACTTGTCTGCTTCGTTTTGATTCTGTGTTTCTTTTATTATGTCAATTTTAGGTGCCCAGAAACCTTATGTAATAATGCAGTTCTGGACATCCCAGGGTGTTTCGGTCTTGTTGCATTTTTATTCAGTACACAGATCCATACTTGAGTTCCAATTCCTACATGAAAACAAGAGTATCTAAAAGCAATTTTGTATCACTTGGAAAGTTCAGTATAACTCCAGCATTAATCTGTATTCTGAGAAACCTACAGCCCGTACTGCAACTGTTTGTTGTTTTGTGACTAAAAAACTTAAAACTGTTAGACCCTAGCATAAAGAAAAAGAATTTATTGTTTATTATATAAATCCAGCTAGGTGCCTAACAATATAACTTGTATACACAATTGCAATACTCAGAAATATTATGTTATGTAACTAATATTACACACTAGAAGTGCTGTTTGTATCAGATTTAGTAATAGATGTGTAACAGGAATAATTGTATCTTGCTTACAAATATTTTGAAATTGAAATCTTTCCAATGGAGAGTCAAATATAGAACAGAACGTTTTCATATACTCTTCACCAGTGCTCCCTAATGTTAATATTTACATAACAATGTTAACTTCAATAATCACAATACTATTTATTTTGTAGACTTTTCTTAAATTTTAGACTTTATTTAAATTTTCCTAGTTTTTTCACTAATGTCCTTTCTATTCTAAGGTCCAATCCAGGATGCCAGATGGCATTTAGTTATAATGCTCTTTAGTCTCCTCAAAACCATGATAGTTTTTCAGTCCTCCCTTTTCTTTCATGACATTGACTCATTTGAAGAGTACTGGGAAGGTATTTTGTACAACTGATTCCTTAATTTGAGTTGTTCTGGTGTTTCCTCTTGATTAGACTTGGGTTATGGATTTTATGAAAAATACCACAAAGGCGAAGTGGCTTTCTCACCGCGTATGAAGGGTTATGTGATGTCAACAGGACTTATTACTAGTGATACTAACTTTTGTCACTTGGCTAAGCGAAATCTGACAGGTTTCTCCAGCACACATGGAAAAGAATTAAGCATCATCTCCTTGTGAGAGGGATATCAAAGGATTTGTGCACATATGTTAAAAATCACCTAAGTAATTAATACATATTTTCAATGACATATTTTGAGCACTTGTAGATATGCTGTTTCTCTTTAAAATTTCACACACTGACATTGCTATGGTAAATTTCTATTTCTCTCATTCTATCTACATTTACTATTTGAATATTATTCTTTGGTAAGAAAGATTTGTCATTTCTCCCACATAGATCTATCTATTCTATCATTTATCTATGTTAGTATGTATTTTCATACATTTATTTTATCCTTTGTGTTACAATTTAATACTGTTATTCTACTTAAAAACCAAAATGAACCCTGTGGTATTAATTTGGAATTAGTGATATTGTTGCAAACCTGATTTTCAAGATGATAGATATAGATAGACAGATAAATAAATAGATACATACATACATACATAATATAGTTGCATATGTACATGTATATATAAAAATGTACATTGTCCCTAGATCTTTGCGTTGAGAGGACATTGAAACAATACACTTATTTTAAATGCCATATCCCAATTTAAGAAATGTGGCAATGTGGAAACAAACGGCTGTTTCCAGGGCTGAGATACAAGATAAGCCTGGAACAACTTTTCCCTGAAATCCAGGAAATGTTCAAAGACAAAGAAAATAGAATATTTAGAATATAAAATTGTGCATTAAAATCATATTTACATTGATTATTAGGCATATGTAAACAGCGTTTTGTCATTATTTTCTCAATGATGGTAAATGTAGATCTATGATCCTAAGTAGGACACAATAGAAAATTCTGTATAAAAAGATGTGAGGTTTGATAGTCTCCCTGTATGTATTCACATGTTCTTCAATCCAAGGAATAGCTGAAAATTTATTTGACAAATGTAATTTATTTTAGATTTAGAATTTTTTCCCTACCCCTCCCCTCAAAATTTTAGTAATATTTTAATGTTTATAAATCAGTTTTAGTGTAACAATTTTTTACAGTGCTACAGTAGTTATTGCTTAGCAAAAGTTTTACTATTCAACACATGTTCATGTATAATTTTTATGTGCTATTGGATATGAGCAATCAATAAAGCAGATACTGTGCCACTTTCAGGAAGTTTACAGCCCAGTATTGTAAGTACACATTCAGGTGGTAATGACCTGGGTGATAAACGCTAAAACAAAAAAATACAAACACACAAAGATAAGTAAAAAGTAATCTTCTAAGGTGATGTAACTAACAATCTTCAGTATAGGAGTCCCTGAGGAAAGGATGTTAAGGTGAGAGGAGTTTTGCCAGACAGTGGGGTGGTGGGAGGGACATGTTCCAAGCATGGAAGCACGAGTGTAGGAACACTTTTAGCATTAAGCACTTTGCAAAATAAGCTGATCTGTATACACAGTTTTATCTGGTAGTTATACTCTCTTGCGGTCATATAGTACTTGTAGTAAACTACTTTCCTTCAAACTTTTTTTGTTCCTAAGGGAAAATATTTTAACACAAAATTTTCAGTAAATATATCAGTTGAAGTAGAAAAAATATGTTGAATAAACAATCCAATTTTATATTAAGTATATATACTTCTAATATTTGAGTATATATGCACATGTGGTTTTAAATTATTTATTACAAAATAATTTTTCATTTGTAAAATGTCATTCATTCACCATATGTAACATAAAGCCTATTCCTCTATTTTGAAAAAAGAAAACAGTCACTGTTCAAAAAACTTTTTAAATACTGTATAACTTTCTCAATGAATGCTTTTTGAAGCATGACTATAAGGTCTAGGAAGAAACAAATAGCATGTAAATTAAAAAATAAAATGTTTTAAAATTCTTGATATCTTATGTGACTTTGATCTAAACATTATTGACAGGTACTTAAGATGTGGATTTGCTTCTTTTAATAAAGTGCTTATTCAGACAATATCTTAAATAATTATCTTTACAAACAAAACGGTCATATTTGGTAAAGCAACAGTGACATCCAGTGACTACTCAGATTAATTCAAGTAATATTATTTAGATTTGCCAAGAACAGGGAAAAATTAGTTATTAAATAATTAACTGCATACTTTTTTCTGTTTGTTTCAAATTTTCTAAGATATATACTTAAAACATCACTCACTGAAAATAAAAACCAGTTAATTATTAAGAGAATGAAAATAATAAGCTTCCAAGAAGCAAAGAATTATAGAGGAGACAAAGCTCATAGTAGCCTTAGCTCCGAAATACAAGTATCACTTCTTCTTACAATAACTAGATCTGTGGTCTCAATCTAACTATAAGCAAGACTGGAAAATATGTGAGCTATATTTGGTAAATATTTTATGGTGACTAAGACTGCAACAATTGTCATTTATTTAATTTGATATTTGTCTTTTAAATTAATTTACAGGACATACTTATAGGCAGTAATGACTTTGTATAATTTATGATGATGTACATATTTAGCTGTTTTTATTTGTCTTAAGCTATTTTGTGATATCCTTTGCCATACAATAGAAAGTATACATAAATACATATATACCTTTTACTTTATAGATTCTGAATTACCTTCTTTGTTTAGGAAGATCTATAGGACTTCAAATTTTTACTATTATTCTACTGCTATTTATTAAAATTCAAATTTTTACTATTATTCTACTGCTTTTCTTTACATTTAGATATTAACCTGATTGACATTTATTCTTAAATGAGTGAATAAAGTAAAATTCTGGCTTTTCTTCTGGCAGATAATTAAATAATCCCATCAACAACATTTATTACATAAACAATTCAGTTCCCACTGATTTAAAATATATTCTTTAAAACACTATATTAAGTTTCTTTGTAGACTTTATACTTCTTCCAAAAGTGTTTTTAAGCAGTTACTGTGTATCTTAATAAGGCAATATTCTCTTTTGCATGCAGTGTTTTCATATGCTATTTTTTAATGTGTAGCAAAGCAAGACTAGAACATTGTCTTCATACTCTCCAAATTTTAGTTGGTGTCATTCTTCTGAACTTTAAAATCCTGTATACAATCTAAGGTAAGATAAAATTTGTATGGTATCTGCTTGAAATCATTCATTCATTTTGCAATCACTTTTATTCAGCTACATGGTTTCCCTTTCTCCATTTTGTATAGGTCTCATTATACATCTATTAATAATAACTTCAAAAATAAATATTGAAGTGCTATTGTTATCGCGAAATTTATTTCTAGATATTTTATCTTTTAATATTTAGGTATTTATTGTTGACTATCATAATGGGTTTTTTATTTCCATTTTTAAATTGTAACAGTTAGTAGAGAGAAAAAGTTGCATAGATTTTTGCATATTAACCTGAGTCGATGACATCTCTTTTTTTAAAAAATTACTCAGTTTCCTGTATGTTTTCATAGCAGTGTGAAAACAAACTAATACATTAAATTGGTACCTGGAGTAAGGTACTGCAATAAAGATACTCAAAAGTGTTAAAGTGACTTTGGAACTGGGTAATGGACAGAAGTCAGAACAGTTTGGAGGGCTCAGAAGAGAGGAGGATGTGGAATAGTTTGTAACTTCCTAGAGACTTGTTGAATGGTTTTGCCCAAAATGCTGATAATGATGAGGACAAGAAAGTCCAGGCTGAGGTGGTCTCAGATGGAGATGAGGAAGTTATTGGGAAATGTGTCTGGATATTAAGTTTGGTTTTACATACCTGTGGGGACAGAAAATACGTTTTGAGTATATGACACAAAACATTAGAACTGATGCACCTGCAAAATACTGAGACTCTACAAAAGGTTACACAATTACTGAAAAGGAAGGTTAGGGAAATCTCTATCCACCTGCAGAAGTAGATCAGAAGACTATACGCTGTGGTTACAGCCAGAAAACAATTTTCCCTTGATAACTTACAGCAATGAGTATGTTTCCTAGGTGAGTTCGTGGTCCAATTTGCATAGTTCTAATGCTTTAGAAATGCCAGTAGGAGGGGAAAATAAGCTTAGAAGCTGGTTTCACTGAAAAACTTAAAAAACAAATAAGACTACAGTTTTATAAAATTTTGCGTAGACTTTGCAATGTACAATGATATTACTTTCAAGAGAAATGAATCATATCTTTGACATTATAGTTGTATACTTTCTATAACTTTTTTTCAGTTTTGGCAGTAAACTGCATTGTTTTAGTACATTATGACAATTATGTGAAATGCATTACCTGTAGAAATGGTACCAAAAAGTTCCCCCTGTGGGCTGATAGCAGTCATTTAGGATATCTAGCATACAAAAATGTATAATCTCTCTGAAAAAATACACAATCCATGACAGAATTTTCACAAATAATGTCACTGTGAAGGTGACTAATTATTAGCATCATAAGTAATTATTAGCAGACATAGCCAATAGTCTTAAGAACTTCAAAAAATAGAAAAACCATATTTAGGAAAGACTAGAAAAATAATTTATATAGTTATAAAAGACAAAACAAGAAACTAAAATCATTAAGCCCAAAGCACCAAATTCATAGAAACGTCAGATTTGAAAAGGTATTAAGTAGGACTTCTAAAATTAAAATATAGGTATTGCAATTATGAATATATTGATCTACTCAAATTTCAGATAATGCACAGAGAGAAATAATGAATTGAATATAAGACCTAGGAAAGTAACCTAGAATGCAGCACAGGGAGAGAAATGACCTTTACTTTTCCATTTTTTTGAAAGATACAAAAGCCAACAGAAGAGAACTTTCATATACACCAGCCACTCTATCTGCCAATGTTTTGCAACTGTATCCATATACTTGCTAGGATTGGCTATAAAATATTGGGATCCAGTGTCAAACGAAAAAGTTGGCCCCTTATAGTTTCAAGATGGTGACAACAGAGAGCGTAGCCAAGCACAGGTCTCTTCTGAGCATAGCATAGGTCTCTTCTGAGCATAGCATCTGGTGTGACTGCAATAGTTACAAGTTCATCAAGGTAATTGTTAGCTCAGCTTTTACTTCTATTTTTATAGATGAGCTACCTTTCTACCAGCTAAGGTGAGGGCATCTATCTGATCACTAATTAAAGCTCTTCTTATCTGTCAACATTATTCTCCCAAAATCATTCATCCAGTGAAATACTAGTGAATATTTTTTTCAAAGAAAATGGCAAGGCAATGTTAGACTGCACACGGAAGATGTAAAAGGTACAAAAATAGCCAAAAGAATTTTAAAATGCTTAAAACAGAAGACAAAGATGAAGATGTAAAAAATAAACACTTAAAGGCAAGATTTCAGAAGAAAATGTAGAATTATATTTATCACATTATGGTAGGTAGAATTTTTTAAATAAAATTTAAAATTCATAAATCATTAAGAAGATGGAGATTGATACAATTATTTACCTCAGTTTTAATCACTACATTACCAAAAAAACTACTCTAAACAAACTAAATTATCAAGACATGTATTTGGAAAAGTTATCTCCAAGTCACATAATCAACAAAGGATTTTGTCCAGAATAAAAAATAATGATTCTTTAAATAAGAATAAGGCAGACCAGAAACTAAATTTTGTAAATGTTTAAAGAATATGAACAGGAACTTCTCAGAAGAGGAAAACAATAACTATCAACACATCTTCACAAGAAATCTGAGAATTGAAAATCAAATAAAAAATGAGGCATTATTTTTTAAATATTACTTTGGCAGGAACTAAAAACTCTGACCACAGTTTTTAGCAAGTAAGTGAAGAAATAAATACTCTTCCAGAGTGCTGTGGTGCGAACACTTTGCAGAACCATTTAGCAACATGCTGTATAATTGAAAAACTACTTTTTCTACAATCTAGCAATTCCACTCTTACATATCTATTCAAAAGAACAAGTTGCAGCAAAAATAAAACAAGTGGTAAATACATATGTATGTGTTTTTAAGTAAGTTACAAAAGAATAAGTAGAATATAATTTGTGTATCTCTTAAAACAGGAAAAATGTGTCAATTATTTATGTAAATAGATAGCAAATGTACCCCGGGAAAATTCATCCCAGCTTCTCGTTATTGGCTACTGCTAAAAAGGGAGAAAGACTGTAGAATGGACTGGAGTTAAGGTCGTCAGACAAGATAAAATCAGTTTGGGTTCATATGGACTATGAGGGGGTAACTGCAATCCACAAAGCATGAACAGAACAATTATCAGGAGAAACATCTCAAGATGAAAAACAGCTTCTGCCGTAAACCCCATCTGCTTTAAAGGAATCTTAATACTCACCGAAGATTGTTTCTATACTTTGGGGCACACAGGAAATTGAGCCGTAAACATCATCCTAAAGTAAATGCCTTAATCAGTTGTGAATATTTGTGAAAGGAAAGGTATAGACACTCCCCAAGTTTAAGATAAATATGAAAAATATGGATTAAGTTTGTGATTTAAGGCTTTTAATACTCATTTGGGGGGTAGGAAGACCGAGTACTGTCTATATGCTTTTATTGTTTAGTGTGACTTTGGGTTATGGTGAGTGTCACCTGGATTCTGAATGATTTCTACACTGAAAGAAAGAAAAACGACTGTTACCAAAGTAGTGGAAATGACTTTCTTCCCAGTCCAGGTGGGCTTTGGCAGGCATCCCACTTTCTAAGCTGTCTAATGAATCACGAATATATGGATCTGACACAATACTAATAGAACTAGGAAAAAAATTATGCCGTGAAAATGCTCTTTTCTGAATTTATTTTGCTGTAAATGGAACTGAATTTGCAGGTACAGTACTTCTAATTAACCTTGCTTTTCTGTGCTTATAAAGTGGACAGCAGCTGTTTATCACTTTGTTTCCATGGGGACATAGAGGATATTTTTTATTATATATTACATGTTATGGGATCTATTAATCAAGCATATTCTACTTAGATTTTGTAATATTTCTCTAAAGTAAAACAAAAACTCAATTTAAATTTCAATTTTCTTTGTTTCTTTCCACTTTCAACTCTACTCATTAAATATTGAACATACTATTGGCCACATTGAAATTTTTATTCTGCTTTCATTTGCTCATTAAACATTTCCCCTAAGGCCAAACTTTTTCTTCAGTTTTCTGGTAAATCTATCTGTAGTTATGACTATATTCTTCTAAAATCACGTTAATTCAGTCAAAATTTATCCTGCCAATAAAGAAAATTTGAGAGAGTTATGTGTGATACAAAATGGGCAAAAGCTATGTTATACGTATCAATGTGTCTCCTTTCTTCTTTGGTGAAAAAGATACGAAAATGTAAGTTCCAAGGGAACACAATTTTTCCTTTGTTTGTTTACTGCTATAGTCCCAACAGTGGCACATAGTTGGCCAATAATAGTTGGTGAATGGATGATTCAGTAAATTCACTGTTTGTATTATTGTGAGGTGAAAGGCAGCAGGCATTATGGTAACTGTATGTTAAATATTAAAAGTTATTAATCAAGCTAGTATATTGTTACATAAAATATTTCCATCTCAATTAGACAGATATATTCCATAAAGACAATTGAAAGATATGTTTAAAAGTTGTAATTTTTATGTTAGGAAAGTTGACAAAATACTGAGACATCTCACATTTTTTCTGCATATTTGGGTAGTTAATAGGCCATGATGCTTGGATTAATAATAAATGAAAATACATAGATAATTTGTATGTTTATTCCATATTGATCTTTCTTTACTTCATTTCAGCAAAACTAATAATTATGTTGCAATCATGATTGACTCATCATTTTGTTGTGCTGTATTTAAGTGTATGCAATTTGAAATATTTTTTCAAAAATGTAAATTAAATCTAAACATTTTTAAACATCATCTTTTCAAGACATTTTTTCTTCTGAGGAATTCAACATTACTTGTAAAATGCAAACACAAATTGCAAATTTATTATGAATATGAAAATTTAAAACAAATAGCCAAATGAAACTGAAATTTTATAATTTATCAAGTTGTCAACAGAGGGCAGTAATTAACCACAAGTAATCCCTTGTTCTCTGAGCAAGCATGAATCATTTTAACAGAATTTAAAAGAAGACGGTATTCAAAGGACCACCATTTTCTTCTCTATTCCTAAAAATTTTGATCACATTCCAATTTTTTCTTATCCAAACGACTTCAACCAACCAAACACTTCTAATTTCAAACAACATCAGTCCTTTGAATGAGGAAAAAAAGCACAATAAAAGAAGAAAGATTATAAACATAATTTTTTGATGACAGAAGAGGCCTTGCCAATGGGAATCCAAATGTCACTTACTCTCTGCCTTCTAATCACTTGCATAGTGGATGAAATGCATTAGTGCCCACTGGAATGATCACAGACAAAGGAGTAACAGATTTGAGTATAAAATATGCTTGGCTACTTACTGCCAGTAAGTACTAATCCTCTGGCCAATGTAATTGAGCTTTCTAATTATACTCAAATTTATTTAGACTTAAAATAGTGACAATAGCTACTTTAGAGGATTGTTTAAGGATTAAAATAATTATTTGAAAAGGTATAACAGTACTAGGTATGTAATAGGTGTTCCATAATGTTTATTATTACCATACGACTTTTATCATTATACAAGATTTATTTGTTTTAGGAAAATAGTATCTAAAAATAGAAAGAACATTGCATTTTATCATTAAGTTTTTGTGTATATATACATACATACAAAATATGTACATATGTTTTTGTAATATATGTAATATATATACGCATGCACATCTGTTCAGGTCATGTAAAATGAGCAAAGAACATAACAATTCACACACACAAAAAGAAAAATATCCCGTAAGAAAATTAATATTCAGCTTCACTGTTACTCAATGGACTGTAAGTTTAAAATTTTGGCAGGTTTTGTCTATAAAACTGAGGAAAAAAAATTGTGTTATTAAAAAAACTTACTATCATAAACTGCAAAGTGCAAGTGACTAGAAATTCACATAAAATATAATTATTCACCATGGGCTTCCAATTTTAAATTTTTTGAGAAATAAATCCAAATATGAGATGAATACAATTTTTTTTTAATTTTAAATATTAAACAACCAGTAAAAACCTCCCCAAGATACACCAACACAACTCTGTGTAAGTTAAAAGGCAGAAATAAACAGATTTTTACATGAAGCTTTGGAATCACTTATTTCTAAGCAGTTTTAAAAGGAGATATGTCAAAAGGTGAGACTTTCTTCAATTTGTTCTAATTCTCATTCAGAGTAAAAGTTATGATCATTGGTAGAATTCACTTTATTGTAGTAAAATAAAAGATGCAAGAAGAAAGTGGTTTTATTTGTCTTTTCCTTTGCTGATTTTTTTAAAATTCTTGAACAATGTTTGCCATACGGTTGGTGCTCAATAAATATGTCTGTGTGGTATGTTTATACGCAATTTTTTAAATACTTTTTTATTTTAAATTTTTTCTAAGAAACTTTAAGTAAAAATATTTTAATAAAATGTTTATAAACTTACAGGAAATTATTTTTAAATGTCTAAAATAAAGATTATCTGTTAACAATATTTTCATGATTCTTACCTAAAATCAGTCAAACTCTCTGTCTGCTAAACATTCTTGTTTTTGTAGATTTGTCTTGTATTAGCTTTGTGATTGATGGTGAGCCATTTTTTCTCAGAGTTCCAAAGAGCACCAGCCAATACCTTTTTTTTTTTCTGGTTCCTCTTAGAAAAGATTAGTGAAAACACAAATATATACTTAATAAAGAGAGACAAAAATAAAAATAAAATATTTTGAACAAAAATTATTATTCAGACTGGGTACGATGGCTTATGCCTATAATCCCAGCACTTTGGGAGGCCGAGACAGGCAGATCAGGAGTTTGAGACCAGCCAGGCAACATGGTGAAACCCTGTCTCTACTAAAAATGCAAAGATTAGCCAAGTGTTGGGGCACAGGCTTGTGGTCCCAGCTACTCGGGAGGCTGAGGCGTGAGAATCATTTAAACCTGGGAGGCTGTGCTCCCTAGTCTATATAGCAGCATTGCTGGCCTCTATACACTAGATGCCAGTAGCAACTGCCCCTGATGGTAACAACTTAACATGTCTCCAGAATTTGCCTAATGTTCAATGAAGAACAGAATCATTCCCAATTGGGAAGCATTCTACTTTGAGCCCCACTCTGCAAACCTGATTGCATCTGAGGGGTTCTACTTAACTGTCTTTTCCTATGCTCTGTGTCCCCCATTATCCCTTTGAACTAATTACTTACCTATGAGCTTTGGGGCTCTCAGCTAGCCAAGATCATGCCACTGCACTCTATCCTAGGTGATGGAGTGAGACTCTCTCTCTCACTCTCTCTCTCTCTCTCTCTCTCTCTCTACATATATATATATATACACACACACACACACACAGACACACACACACACACACATATTCAAAGTTAGTTACTCATAGAAGACATTTGGAAATTCAAGTGATCAGACAGAATATAGAATAAAAAAGACAAAGTATATTCAATTATTTTGAACTCATACTCTGGTATCATTGAGAGATATCATTGAGATATATGGTCTTGAACATAACCTTTGAACTACAATACAGATACATATTAATATACCACTGTACACATTATATACACAAGTTAGTCCAATCCTCACTCAGAGGAATGTGTACTCTGGTCTAAGTCTTTATTTAGAATAAATTTACCCATGTCTGGCACATTTCCTCCTTTAGTCAATAATCAACCAATGCTACTCTGCCTCTACAACTTTGAGACTGTGGTAGCCTAGAGGAAATATTACCAGGTAAACATGTCTATACTTTTAAATTGTCCTGCCACATTCCAAGAGAAGAATCTTCCACCCTGGGAGATAAATCTTCTAATAGTATCAACCACTGTTGGAAGATGTAGCCACTTACATAATAAAATACAGAAGTCCATGGATCTGTGGCTACAACCTGACTGACTTCATAAGGTGGGACCAGCCTAATTCCTTAGAAGTAAAATATAGTATTGATACCAACGTGGTAGCAGAGATACAGGCCATCTAAAATATATTGCCTATGAAATTCAGATATTTTATAGTCATTTAAAAGATGCAGCTATCTGAAAACAGATTGTTGATTTAGTAAGTAATCAAACATATTTTCAATTAAATAACATGGAACTAATAAAAGTAGTGTATTAGAAGACTGCGCAACAGTTTTAAAAAAATATGAAATCATTCAAAACAGACCACACACTGATAGAAAAAATATAATCCATTTAAAAAAAACAGAAACATGTATCTGTAGAGCTCTCCATGACTGAGAATATATGGAAGAATTCTTTACACTGTCTATAGTTGGGAAATATATATGAATAATATGTATTATTTGAATTTTGTCTTTATGCTTTTCTTATTTTTCATAATTAGCAGATATTCTTAGTTAATCAGGTATTTTATTTTATTTTATTTCATTTGAAATGAAAATCAATTGAGAGAATGACCACATATCATACCCAGATAAACTTTTCTAAGAAGCTACTTGAGAGCCCCAAAGCTCACAGGTAGGTAATTAGTTCAGACGGCGAATGTGAGACACAGAGCGTAGGAAAAGACAGTTAACTAGAACCCCCCAAATGCAGAGTGGAGCTCAAAGTAAAACAATGGTTCCCAGTTAGGAATGATTCTGTTCTTCGCTGAATGGTAGGCAAATTCTGGAAACATGGCGTTACCATCAGGGGCAGTTGCTACTAGCATCTAGCATATAGAGAGTAGCAATGCTGCTACATAGCCTACGGCGCACAGGACAACCTATTGAAACAAAAAATTATTCATTCTAAAATGTCAATAGTGCTCAAGTTAATATATCTGGGGGCAAATATACAATTTAACTGCTGAGAAGGACAATACATTAGAGAAAGTCAGCTACATTTTTACCTGCTTTGCAGGACTGAAACCTTCCTAAAATGAAATATTGTTCTCAACCAAAGAAATGAACAGAGTCTAGAAACTGCATAACTCAATTCAGTTGAACCTGTTGTGATGCTGAAGGTTAAAATCAAGGAAAGAATGAAGATGACTGGCTGGTCTTGCGCACTCTGAGAATGTGGGCAGCATTGCTTTATCTAACCAGGCAGGCTGGGCTTAGTTCCCTGCATATAGTCTGAAACAATAGGAATAGACTGTAAGGATAATTCTTTCTGAAGTCAAAGTTCCTTAAGCCTTCCTAATCAATAAGACAGATAAGATAATCTAGGCCATAAGTAATTATCCCTCAAATTCAATCCATAAAGAGATAGAAATCAGCAAATGTAACTGCTTATGGGGGAGATTGGAGTAAAATGGATCTATCCTTACATGTAATTTTCCTGGGAGATTCAAAATGAAGTTGTTTTGTATGAGAAGAAAAATGTTTCATGCAATTTGCTACTGTCCTTCCTTGCAGGACAGATAAATTTTGGTCAATGGACCGATGAAATTATTCAGTGCAGTGATCACAGAATCACTGAGCACAATTTTTGCAAAGGGAAAAGTAGTCCATCCTAGGGGCTAGAAGGCTTTCTGCTCTATTAAGTAGAAGGGAAACAAGGCCCAGCTTTTCTGGTTTATACTATGCTATATTCATACACATGAGCATCATACATTATATATACATTCATACAGCATCAATAATAATACTTAAGACAGACATGACAAAAATGAGAGTTAAAGTAACACTGAAAATAATAAAATTAGTTAAAAATAAAATATTATAGATAGGATTCTATATTAAATGGTTTTAATGGAATATAAGTAATAGAGATTAAATAAATAAGAATGTTACAAAATAATTAAAATGCCTACTAAATGAAACCAGTTTAAAATATAGAAAATAAACAAAAGCAAAACAATTAAAGGTTAAAACATTAAAGAATAAAACACAGAATTGTTGAAAGTGTAAATTCTAAGACATAACATTCCAATGAAAAAGCAAACAGGGTCCTGAAAGACATAGAAACCATAAAAGCAAAGATAATTGTCCCCTGAGATTTGACTTTCTTCAAAGGGGGTCTTCAGGCAGATATCCTAAATGAAATCTGTGCATACTAAAACTCTGGTGAGCACAACAGTGGTTAATTTTCAGGGACAAGGCTGTGAATTTATTCTCAGCAGTTTTGCTTCTCCTTTCCATGGTCTTTTCTCTCTGTGTTCACTCACCCAAGATTTTGTGTGTATAAACTGATCCCTTACATACTGTAAAGAGAAAGGGATAATTAAGTTGCAAATCCTTAGTCCTAAAAAGTATAGTGAGACAATACCTCATAATGGTTAAACCACAGGATTATAGAGTTGGACTTAACACTTGTAAAGTTACTTAAACATCCCGTATGCTATCTTATAGCTTTGTTAAGAAAATCTAGTGTGTTTACTTCATTAATTTTTTTTTAAATTTTTTGAAAGAAAGAAAAAGAGAGGAAAGAAAGTGAGAGTGAAAGAAAGAAAAAAAAGAATGTACGAGAGAAAGAAAGAGGAAGAGAAAGAGGGAGAGAGAATGGGATTCTTGTTCTATTGCCCAGGCTAGAATGCAGTCTA
>CAUYLG010010407.1:0-13116 GCA_963573385.1 Cacajao melanocephalus | reverse complement strand
AGCTGACTCAAAGGGCGCCCAGTCGCGTATACTCTGCACTGAGAAGCGCTGCGCCGCGCCGGGGCGCCGGCAAAACAGCTGTGCCGGCCAAAAGAGCCGCGCTGGCGACACGTGTGGCTCCTCCGCCGGGAATCTCCCAGTTCGTGGGCCACAGAAATTCGTCTGAAATTGTGGCGTCCACTCGCTCTCTGTGCTTTCACTGGGAGCTACAATCCTGGGCTGTTGTTAATCAGCCATTTTGGATCTCTCCGCCCAAACTCATTGTTTTTTTATGGCTGTGTAGTATTCCATGGTGTATATGTGCCACATTTTCTTTATCCAGTCTATTGTTGATGGACATTTCGGTTGGTTCCAGATCTTTGCTATTGTAAACAGTGCCACAATGAATATACATGTGAATGTGTCTTTATAATAGAATGATTTATAATCCTTTGGGTATACCCAGCAATGGGATTGCTGGGTCAGATGGAATTTCTATTTCTAGGTCCTTAAGGAATTGCCACACTGTCTTCCACAATGGTAGAACTAGTTTACATTCCCACCAACAGTGTAAAAAATTGTTCCTATTTCTCCACATTCTCTCCAGCATCTGTTGTCTCCAGATTTTTTAATGATCGCCATTCTAACTGGTGTGAGGTGGTATCTCAATGTGGTTTTGATTTGCATTTCTCTAATAATCAGTGACGATGAGCATTTTTTCATATGTTTATTGGCCTCATATATGTCTTCTTTTGAAAAATGTCTGTTCATATCCTTCACCCACTTTTGGATGGGTTTCTTTTTTTTCTTGTAAATCTGTTTTAGTTCTTTGTAAATTCTGGATATTAGCCCTTTGTCAGATGGGTAGATTGCAAAAATTTTTTCTTCATTCTCGTTGGTTTCAAAGAACATCTTTATTTCTGCCTTCATTTCATTGTTTATCCAGTTGATATTCAGGAGCCAGTTGTTCAGTTTCCATGAAGTTTGCGGTTCTGAGTTAGTTTCTTAATTCTGAGTTCTAATTTGATTGCCCTGTGGTCTGAGAGACTGTTTGTTATGATTTCTGTTCTTTTGCATTTGCTGAGGAGTGATTTACTTCCAATTATGTGGTCAATTTTAGAGTAGGTGCCGTGCAGTGCTGAGAAGAATGTATATCTATGCATTGGGGTGGAGATTTCTGTAGCTGTCTATTAGGTCTGCTTGGTCCAGATCTGAGTTTAAGTCTTGGATATCCTTGTTAATTTTCTGTCTTGTTGATCTATCTAATATTGAGAGTGGAATGTTAAAGTCTACCACTATTATTGTGTGGGAGTCTATGTCTCTGTGTAGGTCGTTAAGAACTTGCTTTTATTTTTGACCAAACAACTAATAAGGTATACACACAGTGCTCTCATAATTAGTACAATTACTTAAAATGTGGAGAAACAAAAGTATGCAAAAGTTAATCAAAATTCAACAGTGTTCTTATTAGTAACTGCTGTCATTTACTCTTCTCTCTGGGTTGCCTAGGTCTCTCATTATGTTCTTCCAACAGCAGGGCAGATGTTACAAGTGACTGGGATATGTCTGATATTTGTTTGCAAAGGAGGCTCTCTCTATTTCAGTTCCTCCTTGAATCTTCTTTCCTGTGAGAGACTTTCAACAGAATATTAAAGGGAGCAGAGAAAGCCAAGCACAAACGATGCATACTCCATAATCCTCAGAAATAGCTTTTCCTCATCACCAACTCTTTGGCATGGGAAGATCAGAGAATTTTTTTCTTTTTGCTGGCATTTTCCCTAAAGTTCCCAGCCTTCACATTTATAAAGAGGGAGTTAAAGCTACTCTTGTCAAGAGTCGAAAGAATTTAACATCTGCAAAGTCAGTCTGTGTTTGAAAAAATATCAGTGTAATAATGATGAAATTATTATGTTACTATTCATCATAGAAAATTCTTTTAGACAATTCTTTCAAAAATATTTGACTCTTTTTTATGTATAAAGCCCTATTTTGGACACTGGAGCTCAGATCTGTTTCCTGCCTCATAGAACCAAAAATTTAGTAGGGGAGACAAAGCAAATCACAAATTTATGCCAATAATTGCCACAAATTAAAATTAATCACATTAAGACATGCAGAGTAAGTACTGACTTCACCAATAAATTCAGTTTTAAAAGTTCTGTAATATAAAAGTCTGAACTAAAAGGGCTTTGGTTATGAAATATATTTGTGACTTAAAGTCAACAAATTGAGAAACATATAGTGAAATAGAATCCATATGAAAAGCATTATTAAATCACTCTCTAAACCATCTGTATCCCAACCCTTAGCATCACACAGTATACTCATATAACAACCCTTGTACCTGTCCCCCTCAATCCAAACAAAAAGTCCTTGGCATATTAAAATAAATCATTCCTTAGATCAGTAATATCAATGGAAGGAAAAAGGTGAAAACTATAGACATTGTGCTATTAGAGAACATTATCCTGATTATAAATGTTGCTTCCTCAGGCCTTTTCTAGTTATATTTCTTCCATTATTTATCACAGCAGCACCCTACTTGTTTTATTGTGGAAACTAATCATAATATATATATATATATATATATATATATAATTTATATATCATATACTAATTTGTTTGCATTGCTTATTTGATTATCTGTCCATTGTAGAATACCCACTTCTTGAAGGGAGGAACATTATCTGTGTTGTTCTTTTTTCTGTCTACTGCATAAAGAACAGAGCTGGCATGTAGTTGATGTTTAATAAATATTTATTCAGTAAATATTTAAAGCAAGCCCATATGTCAGACTCTTACTCTGTATATATTTTATTGAATGTGTGTCAAAGATGACATGTTCAGTGCCTTCAGGTTACTTTTTCCCATAAAACATGTTATAGAAAAAGAATTCATCAGCATCTACCCAAGACAATGCCTCTCTCCTGCACTTAACCAGTCCTACAAATTAATTAGTACCTTTATAGGCTCTTTTGGTGAAAGTGATTTTTTGCATTTTAAGTAGTATATAAGAAAAATGAAATCTACCTTTTTAAATGATCATCCACAATTTTAAAAAAGATTGTATGTTTATCAAATTGTTTTTATTGTAAATCAACTTGAAGCAGTAGTTTTGATCAGCATACCCAATATAAATGAGGACACAGAAATAAGAGAGTGGAAATGAATTACAATTCTGTTTCGTTGCTTCTTATAGAGAATGTACATATTGGATATTAAATATGTAAATATAGATCAGACATATATCTATTTTATACATGTAAAAATATTTATTATTAGGAGAAATTGGCTCATGTGATTAAGGAAGCTAGAAAGTTAGAAGATCTGCAGCAGGCAAACTGGAGGGCAAGGAGAGCCAAATGGTATAGTTCTAGGTTGAGTCCAAAGGTATGAAAACCAGGAGAGCCAACAGTACAAGTTTCAATCTGAGAAGTGAAGCCTTCTTAGGCTTGAGACCCAAGGAGAGCCAGTATTCAGTTCGAGTTTGGAGAAGATTGATGTTTCAGCTCACCCAGTTAGGCAACAGAAGTTCCCTCTTACTTAGTCTTTTTGTTCTATTCACTTCTTCAGTTGATTGGAAGAGGCACATTCACATTAGGGAGGGCAATCTTCTATGCTCAGTCTACCAATTCAAATGTTAATCTCATCTAGAATAACCTTCACAGACTCTCCAAGAATAATGTTTGACCAAATGTCTGGGCATCCCACGGCCCAGTCAAATTGACACAAAATTGACCATCATAGCTTCTCAGTTCAGATACCTCCTTATACCCTGTCCCTGTAGTATATTACCCTCCCTTGAATTGCTTGGGAGCACAATATCCTTTTTGTATTCGTCAGAATTCTCATTCTCCAAAATTATTCCTTTTTTAAAAAGATATTATTGGCATAGGAAAATGTTAATGACAAAACATTAAGTATGAGAAGTAATTATGTTTCATTTGTGTCTCAAAAATGGCCTTCTTATATATTTAAGGTGAATTGAGGTGCTGCTCTGGGTGTCTTTAATTTCTTTTCTCTGCCCGCCCACCACTGATTTAGCACAGTGGAGGCCAGGCCAGCAACCACTGCAGGAGCAAGGCCATCTTAGCCTCAAAGCTCAGGGAATAAGGAGCAAGCTTGGAGACTCATACACTAAAACCTGTTGCCTCTCCTGTATTTCTTATTATCTAAGAGCCAGAAAGCACATGTCTAGTTTAAATACATACTTTTATATGTATTCATATAGAACAATATTTAGCAAGCTTTTAAGAGGTTATATAATTGAAAAAAAAATAGAGGAAAAAAGAAAGACCTTGTTCAGATAACTTTTATTTGTCAAAATAAGAGGTTTTAAAGTAACAATCTGGCCAGGTACAGTGGCTCATGCCTGTAATCCCAGCTTTGGGAGATGGAGCTGGGAGGATCACTTGAGGTCAGGAGTTTAAGACTAGCCTGGCCAACATGATAGAACCTTGTCTCTACTAAAAATACAAAAATTATCCAGGGGTGGTGGCATTCGCTTGAATTCCCAGTTACTCTGAAGGCTGAGGCATGAGAATGACTTGAATCCAGAAGGCAGAGGTTGCAGTGATCTGAGATGTGAGATTGCAACACTGCACGGCAGCCTGGGTGAACAAGCAAGACCCTGTCTCAAAAAAAAAGTCACAATTACAGTACCATACTTAATGTGCTATAAGCAATTTTGAGTATAGTATAGGGAACAAAAATTACTATATAACTCATTAAAACATTCACAAAGATATGTCTTATTTAATAGTTCTTTTGCTCTCTTTGGTATTAAACATATGTCTCACCAAATTATAGCTGTCCAAAATTTTATAAGAATTACATTTGCATTTGCAAATATTAATCAATATTAGTATATGTATATTTATATATTTTATGTAAATGTATAATACATATACATATTATAGATGTATAATTATATATGTATAATAATAATATTTATATATATATTTTTTGAGATGGAGTTTTGCTCTTGTTGCCCAGGCTGGAGTGCAATGGCACAATCTCTGCTCACTGCAACCTCTACCTCCCAAATTCAAGCGATTCTCCTGCCTCAGCCTCTCACGCAGCTAAGATTACAGGCACACACCACCACGACCGGCTAATTTCTGTATTTTTAGTAGAGACGGGGTTTCACATGTTGGCCAGGCTGGTCTCAAACTCCTGACCTCAGGTGATCCGCCCGCCTCAGCCTCCCAAAGTGCTGGGATTACAGGTGTGAGCCATTGTGCCCAGCCTAATCATATTTTACAATAGGTGAGTGAATAAAAAATAAATTTAGAAAAATACAAAAACCTACAACTTAAAAAGGAAATAAAAATTTACAAATAGAATTATCAAAATAAGGAAGAGTCAAGACCCACCCCCAAATTAGAGATTTTAAAATAATGACGTCTAAATCAGTTGTAAGTTTAAAACATTACATACCTAAATGACACATGATGTATCTTATGCCATAAGAATAATCGTTTGATTTGTAAGACAATTATTTATGAATACAACTATTTAGAGCAAGATGATTACTTTTAGATATTGTTTCTCAAAATGTCCTATTGACATTTCTAGTTCAAATTTAAGTTAAACTGATTTCCAGGTGTTTTAGATCTGTGCTTTCTGGCTTTTGGCTAATAATAAATGTAGAAGAGGCAACAGCTATTAATGTATGAGTCTCAAACCCTTCCCCTCATTTTCTGACCTTTGAGGCTTAGGTAGCCTTGCTGCCGTGGTGGCTGCTGGCCTGGTCTCCACTGTGTTGAGTGGGTGGTGGGCAGAGAAGAGTAATCTAAGACACTCAGAGCAGCACCTCACTTCACCTTTGAGGACCCAAAGAGTGTCTCAAGTCAAAATAGGTAGAGGGAGAGACCCCCAGTGGACAAGAGAGAGAGAGAGATGAGCTGATGCTGATTGAAGTCAGCAAGAGCTGAGAAGAGAGGGAGGAAAGAGAATATGGTGCAGCTATTGAGCCACATAAAAAACAGAGGGAAAAGGAAGGGGTGAAAGGGGATGTTAAGATAACTGGTCATGTTAGTTTCCAAGAGAACTCAAGAAAACTTTGAATTTCTTTTTTTTTTGAGACAGAGTCTCACTCTGTCATCAGGCGCCAGGCTGGAGTGCAGTGGCGCAACCTCGGCTCACTGCAACCTCCGCCTCCTGGGTTCAAGCAATTCTCCTGTCTCGCCCTCCTGAGTAGCTGGGACTACAGGCGCGCGCCATCACGCCCAGCTAATTTTTTTTGTATTTTTAGTAGAGACGGGGTTTCACCATGTTGGCCAGGATGGTCTCGATCTCTTGACCTTGTGATCCGCCCGCCTCGGTCTCGCAAAGTGCTGGGATTACAGGCGTGAGCCACCGCGCCCGACCAAAAACTTTGAATTTCTTAACAACACATTTATTAGAACATTAAATTTCTTTGCATGTGATACCATGTACAAGATGGGCCAGGCAGATCACTTTTATATGGGAGGATGAGAGCTAGGCCCTCTATTAAACAAAAATCCGTATTAAGATTTTTATAACTTTAAGTACTAAACTAATCATCTGGTGTTCAAATACCATCATCAAATACCATCATCTGTACTTCTAAACAAAGCTCAAACTTGACAATTTCCCAGTCCTTCCCTTTCTAACTGCTGCATAATCTTGACTTGTCTCCTCTTATAGATTTTCATATTTCTACAGCAGCCAAAGAAATTCCTTTTAAGTGTCAATCAGTATTATCAATCTTCTGATATTAACCCTCTAGTGGTTTCTCATCAAACTCAGAATAAAATGCTCACCAAGACTTCTAAGGCCCTCCATGAGCTCTGTCCTTTTGAACTCTACATTTCATCTTTCTTGTTCTCTTTTACACACCAACTCTGTCCAAAATGAGTTCCCGCCCATCATTTTCTCAATTCGTACTCTCTCTATATTTCTTCTTATAATACCCATCAGTACCTAAAATTATATCTTGTATTTCTCTACTTAATTTTTTTCTATATCCTTTTCTATAATGTATACTCTATAAGGGCAAAGACTTTGCTCTGTGCACAGCTGCTGGTCCACAGTTAAACTAATACCTTTCATTCTAAGGTTGAATTAGAAAAGCCAGAGATTCAATGTTATCAAATAATCAATTATCTGTGTAAGAAGTGCTAATAAAGCGAGGCTCGGTGGCTCACACCTGTAATTCCAGCACTTTGAGAGACTGAGGCAGGTGGATCGCTTGATGGGAAGAGTTCAAGACCAGGCTGACCAACATGGTGAAATGCCATCTCTACTAAAATACAGAAATTAGCTAGGCATGGTGACAGGTACCTGTAATCCCAGCTACTCAGGAGACTGAGGCAGGAGAATTACTCGAAC
Organism: Cacajao melanocephalus; assembly: GCA_963573385.1. Taxonomy (NCBI): domain Eukaryota; kingdom Metazoa; phylum Chordata; class Mammalia; order Primates; family Pitheciidae; genus Cacajao; species Cacajao melanocephalus. The sequence goes on along the minus strand of CAUYLG010010407.1, from coordinate 5,781 downwards.
CCAGGAGGCAGATGTTGCAGTGAGCCAAGATCACATCACTGCACTCCAGCCTGGGTGACAGAGCCAGATACCATCTCAAAAAAAAAAATGCTAATAAGAATCCAAGAAAAGTAAATAATTTAAGTTGAACTTAAGTTACTTCTTTAAATTTCAATAATACCATTAAACAAATTCAGATTGTTGTTGTTGATCATCAACAGATTAATGATTCTACAATATTTGACTTTTAGTGTACTTTTTTGGAAAGAAAAGCAGCAAATATTAAGTGATGATATCAGGGAGAAAAGTGGTTAGAATCAAAAAGAGTGAGGAGAAAATGAGACAGAAGATGTAAAAACAAGGAGGCAGAGAATGAGGGAAAACTGTATTGCATGTGGGTGCTCGTCTTCAATTAATTATTCTCCACATGCTTCATGGAAACACAGTTCAAGGACCTTAGTTTATGAAGTCTCCCACTGTTAGCTCCCCAAATGACTGTGGTGTTATATGTACTAACTAATGGCCTCAAAATAGTGACTTAATATCATAAAATGACAGAAGATTTAACGTAACTGTGGTAAAGATAAATGGTTCTCAAGTAATTTTTAAAATGTCAAAAATTTTATATACAAATAAGTATCTTTACATTCATTGTTTCAATTCTGAACATTCCTTCTTCTCCTCAGCCTTTGTTCTGATTTGTTGGGAAATGAAAAAGACTAACCTTATCAGATATATTTTTCCCCTGAGTTTGCCTGCAACTAAACCAGATGGTTTATAATATAATCATTTCTCAGAATTCTTAACTGAAACTTTAATAAGATAAATGTGTGCTTAAGAATAATCATACAGTATAATTATATAATATGCATTAATGCCTTTTTTAAAAGTACCATATCTATTTTAATTTTGATAACTAATTCTAAGTGGATTTTAACAGCTAGATATTTTCTTGTCAGTGTCTGGGTCTTGCTCTTGATCTCTGCTTCTGCTTCTATAGAAAGAAAAGCTCAGCTGGAAAACTGTCATTTACTCAGTGTCTTACTGTCTTATTGCTAGGGATTTGCTGCTCTCCCTACAATAGCCTCTAAGTGAACTTTCCCTTTATCCTTTCTCTTTTTCTAGTAACTTATCTTGCCTGTGCATCTTCACTTTTTTGGAAGTTGCTTCATGCTTTGCACACCTTGGCTGTTCTCCAACGGGCCAAAGGTCTCCTGTCTGTGGTCACAATCCTCTGCATTCCCCATCCTATCAGATTCTCAGCACCTGGCCTGACTCCCTGTTCCCCCTGAACGACCTTCCCTTCCCATTAAAGCTATGTGCTCTGCAAACTCTGCCACCGAAACCTCTAAGGACATCACAGTCAAGAAGGTCTTACTTTCTGTACAGTATCAGGAAGAGTTTTGTTATTTTTCTGATGCCATCAGGAATATATTTCAGTGCATTTATTGAGAATCTATTATGTGCCAGGCTCTGGGCTTTCTCTACCAATTCTTACAATAATCCTCTGAAGTAAGTACAATTCTTAGCACTTACAAATTATTTGTTTTTCCATAATCTTTGCTAGAACTGACAGGAATAAAATTACATCAAATATATTAGGTGGCTGGTTTCAGAAAGCAGCTGAAAGGATCTAGCACTTTTTTTTCCTTGTTTATTTATACTTTAAGTTCTGGGATACATGTGCAGAATGTGCAGGTGTGTTACATAGGTATACATGTGCCATGGTGGTTTGCTGCACTCATCAACCCGTCATCTAGGTTTTAAGCCCCACATACATTAGGTATTTGTCCTAATGCTCTTCCTACCCTTGCCCCCACCCCCAACAGGCCCCAGTGTGTGATGTTCCCCTCCCTGTGTCCATCTGTTCCCATTGTTCAACTCCCACTTATGAGTGAGAACATGCGGTGTTTGGTTTTCTGTTCCTGGATCTAGCACTTCTTAAACTCTTTTTGCATAGGATTTTTTTTTCTATTTCAACTTCATAATTTCTAGATATAGTTTTTAAGAAGCTATGACCCATCAATAAAATAAATATTTGTGGCTTCTCCTTATTTGACATTTTATTCTACAGCATAGTAAAATTAATTCTCTTTAGTTTAAAAGGCACACATTAAAAGGTTGACACTGCTAGAATTAGCTTGTTAAAGCAAATGAGTAATAAAGTGTAATTTAAATATATGCATAATGTTAGGCACCTACCTAGCCTGGTTCATTGATATCCTAATCACACATGGTTTTTACTTATTAAGGAAAAAAAATATACAATATAAACCAATTGAAACACATATAGGAAGCCTATTCCAGGTACACTGTAATTCTGACAACGGGATTGTAAAAAGGCTAAATTTTAAAAATTTGTTCTTGTAATGCTTTGCTAATACTAAAAATATTAGCTTTAACCAGAATTGAGTTTTTACTATAGCAATGACTAAGTAAGATTAAAACTGTGATAAAACAACCAAAATAAAATTGCATTTAACGCAAAAATCTTTTAATATACAAACTACCTTTATTTTCTCTATAGTTTTAACTACCTTTCCTCCTTCAAACAGTAATAAGCAGTAAGACTATTCACCACTTCTCCTCTGGGAAGGGATGATCCAACAGGAACAATAGCAGGTAAGGCAAATCCTTGATATTTTTTAAAATTTATATTTTTAGTTGAGAAATAATAATTGTACATATTCAGGGGATTCATAGTGAGGTTTTAAAACATCATTTACAGTGATGTGATGGTTAATACTTAGTGTCAACTTGATTGAAGCAGGCAAGTATTGACCCTGAGTATGTCTGTGAGGGTGTTGCCAAAGGAGATTAACATTTGGGTCAGTGGGCTGGGGAAGGCAGACCCACCCTTTAGCTGGTGGACACAATTTAATCAGCTGCCAGTGAATATAAAGCTGGCAGAAAAAAACTTGAAAAGGCAAGACTGGCCTAGCCTCCCACCCTACATCTTTCTCCCTTGTTGGATGCTTCCTGCCCTCAAACATCAGACTCCAAGTTCTTCAATTTTGAGACTCGGACTGGCTCTCCTGCTCCTCAAGCTTGCAGACAGCCTGTTGTGAGACTTTGTGATCATGTAAGTTCATACTTAATAAACTCCTTTATATATCTATCCTATTAGTTCTGTCCCTCTAGGGAACCCTGACTAATACAGTGATAAGATTAGGATAATTAGCATATTCATCATCTCATATATTCATCATTTCTTTGGATCAAAATGTTCAATATCCTCCTTATAGCCATTTGAAACCATATATTAGTGTTGACTATAGACATCTTACAGTGGTATAGAAGTGTAGAATTTATTCCCTCTATCTAGCCACCATTTTGTATCCTTTAACAAATTTCCCCCATCCCTCTCTTCCTTCTACCCTTCCCAGCCTCTGGTATTCTCTGTTATACTTTTTACTTTTATTAGATCAACTTTTTTTAACTTCCACATATGAACAAGAACATGCAATATTTAACTTTCTGTTTCTGGCTTATTTCACTTAACATAATGTTCTCCAGCCCATCCATGTTGCCACAAATGACAGGTTTTCGTTGTTTTTAGGTCTGAATAGTACTTCAAAAAATATGTATGCTATATTTTCTTTATTTATTTCTCTGTTGCTGGGGACCTAGATTGATTGATTCCACGTCTTGGCTGTTGTGAATAGTGCTGCAATAAATATGAGGGTGCAAATGTCTCTCCAAAACAATGATATCCTTTTCTTTGGATAGATTCCCAATAGTGGGATTCCTGGGTCATATGGCAGTCCTATCGTAGTTTTCTGAGGAAACTTCACACTGTTCTTTATAGTGGCTGTACTAGTTTGCATTCTCACCAACAGTGTGTAAGAATTCCCTTTTTTCCACATTCTTGTTAGGATTTGTTATTTTTTGTCTTTTTGCTAATAGGCCATCCTAACTGGCAAAAGATGATACCTCATTGTGGTTTTGATTTACTTTTCCCTGATGAGCATTGTTTCATATATTGGTTAGCCATTTGTATGTCTTTTGAGAAATGTCTGTTCAAATTATTTACCCATTTTTTAACCTGATTGTTATTTTTGCTGTTGAGATGTTTGAATTCCCTGTATATTCTGAATATTAATACCCTATCATATTAGTTTGCAAATATTTTATCCCATTCTGTAGACTGTATTTTCACTCTGTTGTTTCTTTGCTGCTGTGCAGAGGTTTTTTTTAGCTTGATATAAATCCCATGTGTTTGTTTTTGCTGTTGTTACATGTGGGTTGTTTTTTTAATATACTTTAAGTTCCGGGGTACATGTGCAGGATGTGCAGGTACACATGTGCCATGGTGGTTTGCTGCATCCATCCTCCCATCATCTACATTAGGTATTTCTGCTAATGTTATGCCTCCCCAATCTCCCCACCCCCTGCTATCCCTTCACTAGCCTCCCAGCCAGCTCCCTGACATGCCCCGTGGTGTTCCTCTCTCTGTGTCCATGTGTTTTCATTGTTCAACACCCACTTATGAGTGAGAACATGCAGTGTTTGGTTTTCTGTTATTGTGTCCATTTGCTGAGAATGATTGTTTCCAGGTTCATCCATGTTTCTGCAAAGGACATGAACTCATCCTCTTTTATGGCTGTATAGTATTCCATGGTGTATATGTGACACATTTTCTTTGTCCGGTCTATCGTTGATGGGCATCTGGGTTGGTTCCAAGTCTTTGCTATTGTGAACAGTGCCGTAATAAACATACATGTGCATGTGTCTTTATAATAGAGTGATTTATCATCACTTGGGTATATACACAATAATTGGATTGGTGGGTCCACTGGTATTTCTAGTTCTATAGCCTTGAGGAATCTCCACACTGTCTTCCACAATGGTTGAACTAATTTATACTCCCACCAACAGTGTAAAAGTGTTCCTATTTCTCCACATCCTCTCCAGCAGCTGTTGTCTCCTGATTTTTTAATGATCACCATTCTAACTGGTGTGAGATGGTATCTCAATGTGGGTTTGACTTGCATTTCTCTAATGACCAATGATGATCAGCTTTTTTTTTTGTATGTTTGTTGGCTGCATAAATGTCTTCTTTTGAAAAGTGTATGTTCATATCCTTCACCCACTTTTTGATGGTGTTGTTTTTATTTTCTTGTAAATTTGTTTAAGTTCTTTGTAGATTCTGGATATTAGCCCTTCGTCACACGAGAAGACTGCAAAATTTTTTCTTTCTGTTGGTTGCTGGTTCACTCTAATAATAGTTTCTTTTGCTGTGCAGAAGCTCTTAAGTTTAATTAGATCTCATTTGTCTATTTTGGCTTTTGTTGTCATTGCTTTTGATGTTTTAGTCAGGAAGTCCCTGCCTATGCCTATGTCCTGAATGGTTTTGCCTAGGTTTTCTTCTAGGGTTTTTATGGTGTTAAGTCTTACGTTTAAATCTGGGGTAATTTTTGTATAAGGAAGGGATCCAGTTTCAGATTTCTGCATGTGGCTAGCCAGTTTTCCCAACACCATTTATTAAATAGGGAATCCTTTCCCCATTGCTTGTTTTTGTCAGGTTTGTCAATGATCAGATGGTTGTAGATGTGTGGTGTTACTTCTGAGGTCTCTGTTTTGGTACCAGTACCATGCTGTTTTGATTACTGTAGCCTTGTAGTATAGTTTGAAGTCAGGTAGCGTGATGCCTCCAAGTTTTTTTTTTTTTTTTTTTTTTTTTTTTTGTTTTGATTAAATTTGCTGTGGAGGGTATTTTTTGGTTTGATTATAATGTTAATGTGTTTTTTTTTTAACAAATATTTTAAAATATTCAATTGTTTATTTTTTGGGATAAAAAAT
>CAUYLG010010406.1:0-10979 GCA_963573385.1 Cacajao melanocephalus | reverse complement strand
GACCTAATCAAACTCCACAGCTTCTGCACAGCAAAAGAAACAGTCATTAGAGTGAATCAGCAACCAACAGAATGGGAAAAAGTTTTTGCAATCTACGCATCTGACAAAGGGCTAATATCCAGAATCTACAAAGAACTGAAACAGATTTACAAGAAAAAAACAAATAAGCCCATTCAAAAGTGGGCAAAGGATATGAACAGACACTTTACAAAAGAAGACATACATGAGGCCAATAGACATATGAAAAAATGCTCATCATCACTGGTCATTAGAGAAATGCAAATCAAAACTACATTGAGATACCATCTCATTCCAGTTACAATGGTGATCATTAAAAAATCTGGTGACAACAGATGCTGGAGAGGATGTGGAGAAATAGGAACACTTTTACACTGTTGGTGGGAGTGTAAATTAGTTCAACCATTGTGGAAGACAGTGTAGCAATTCCTCAATGACCTAGAAATAGAAATTCCATTTGACCCAGCAATCCCATTACTGGGCACATATCCAAAGGATTATAAATTGTTCTACTATAAGGACACATGCACATGAATGTTCATGCATCACTGTTTACAATAGCAAAGATCTGGAACCAACCCAAATGCCCATCGATGATAGACTGGACAGGGAAAATGTGGCACATATACACCATGGAATACTATGCAGTCATAAGAAATGATGAGTTCTTGTCCTTTGTAGGGGCATGGATGAACTTGGAAACCATCATTCTCAGCAAACTGACGCAAGAACAGAAAATCAAACACTGTGTGTTCTCACTCATAGGTGGGTGTTGAACAATGAGAACACATGGACACAGGGAGGGGAGCATCACACACTGGGGTTTGTTGGGGGGAAATAGGGGAGGGACAGTGGGGGTGGGGAGTTGGGGAGGGATAGCATGGGGAGAAAAGCCAGATATAGGTGATGGGGAGGAAGGCAGCAAATCACACTGCCATGTGTGTACCTATGCAACAATCTTGCATGTTCTTCACATGTACCCCAAAACCTAAAATTCAATTAAAAAAAAGAATTACCATTTGATCCAGCAATCCCACTACTGGGCATCTACCCAAAGGAAAAGAAATCATTTAAAAAGAAACCTGCATTTGTATGTTTATCACAGCACTATTAACAATAGCAAAGTCATGAAATTATCCTGTGTTCATCTTTGGATGACTGAATAAAGAAAATTGGTATATATACACCATGGAGTACTATGCAGCCATAAAAGAAAACAGGAAATCATATCCTTTGCAGCAACATGGATGAAGCTGGAGGCCATTATTCTAAGTGAAACAACTGAAAAATAGATAATCAAATACTACATGTTCTTTCTTATAAGTGAGAGCTAAACAATACATACACATGGACATGAGGATGAAAATAAAATACAATGGAGACTCTAATAGGTGTTGGTTTGGAAGCAAGAGGGGGTTAAAACAATATCTATTAGATATGATGTTTACTTTTTGGATGATTTGTGCACTAAAAGCCCAAATCTCCTGCATATCTACCTCTTGGATCTGAAGTTTAAAAAAAATTAAACACAAAATTTTGTTAAAAAAAGAAAATATAGTATATGTCCACAATGGAATACTCTTCAGCCTTAAAGAAGAAAGAAATTTTTTCATTTGCTACAATATGAAAATAATTGGAGAACATTATTCTCAGTAAAATAAACCAGGAAAAGGAAGACAAATACAGTACCACATTTTCTCATTTATTTATAAAATATGAAAATATCAAACTCATAGAAGCATGGAGTTGAATGTTTATTAGAGAAGTTGTGAGTATGGGGGAAATGAAAAGATGATGATTAATGGGTACAAAATCTTAATTAGACAAGAGCAGTTTTTTTTTTTGGATTTTCTATTCCATAGTATGGTTAATATAGTTAAGAACAGAGTATTGTACATTTCAAATAATGCTGAGTAAATTTCACATGCTCTCACCACAAAAAAGTTAATATTTGAATAAGGATGTTAACTATGTTAACTGACTTGATTGAATTATTCATAAACAATAACATGACTTTGTACTCCACAAATAAACATAATCATAAATTGCCAATTTATAAAAAAATACAAATATTTGAATATATTTTAACCACTTACATAAATACAATATAAATCACTAGCATTAGTGGTAGTATTAGAGGTAAACATATTTTCTATATTTCAGTTTATTTTTTTCTGGTTATTAATAATGTAAATATAAACCACTCAATTTTATAGCAATAAAATTACCTTCAATGGAGATTCTGATGCTGGGATCTGGTTTTTCTCCCTTTGTCTGACACTTCTGTATTACCTTCTGGGGACAGAAGTCATTGCTATTGTTTAGAAAATTAAGCCTTTAATTTCAGTCATAATAGATTTTGCACTTAGATTCTGGGTTTAATTATGTAAAACAGCACTTATTTTGACAGAGTATTGCTTTTATTTCTTATTTGATCCAAAATATCTATCCGACAGAGAAAAACACAATTAACTTGGTTTTGGAAGAAAAGTGTTCAACTTGTTTTAAAAATATGTCTGGCAATAATTTTAGATGTGGTTTGGATTAAATGTGTAAAGATTTATATTTTTAAGCAGTTTCGGAAACACCAGTGCGTAGTGAGATAGAGTATCGTATTAAGGCTCTTTCAGCCTGTATGCTTGGCACTGTTACAGAGAGTTCTGATTGAAATATATTCTTCTTATATTGCTATTAAGTTACTTGAGAATTGTCTGTTCTGAAAGCCTACAGTTGTCTGTCCTTGGCTTTATATCTATGTTTATTTGACCACAAATATTGTCTCATGGTCATTTGCAACTGCTGAACTCTGAAACCCTGATTGCTACTCTGTGATAGTTGATCATTAGAATTTATGCTTTTAAAAGTAGCTAGTGGGTTATTAAAACCAGGTTAGTAGAATTGTCTTTGTGTGTTTTAACTGTTTTGCCATATATTTCCTCTTTTAATTTCAGTCTTATATGGCAAACTGAAGGAGGAGAATTATGCAAAAAGTTAATGCAGAAAGTTAGGGAGGTTGAACATTTTTCTATTTCCCAACAGAGTTTCTATTAAATAGATCCTCATATTCCTTCTGTAGTTGAAATCCCTAATACAAAGCAGTGTGTAAGAAAAAGCTGACATTATGAACAGAAAAACCACTGAGCTGTGCAACTCAGAAGAACCATCAACCCAAACTTCCCCCTTGACAGCACTAAGTCCACCCCGGGTTACAATTCAGCTGAATTGCCTGTGCAATGTTGTCTCCTTCTGTCTGGAACAATTCATTATCTTTATGAGAAAGGGGGGAAATTATCCAAAATCCATGGTCTCTGCTTTATGTGATTAATTGACATTAGCCAATATGTGCAAGCATGGTAGGAGAACAGCAAGTTAGAGAACCTCCCAGAGAGAGACTCCTGAGTATGCTCCCTCCGGTTTAGCTCAGCGGTTAATCAAACAGCTCTTAGCTTCCTACTAAGGTTTTTTCTTTTTTTTTTCCTAAAGGAAGCAAAGTGAAGAATCAGTAAACATAACATTGGAATTTCATCTACCTGTTCCAAAACAAGTAGTGAACGTTTGTCTTTGTCAAGCTACAACTTGAGATTTATTCTCTTAAGTGTACTAGGTCTTCTCAGTATCTTTCCCTTAATGAAAGCTATAGAAAAAGAGATTTCCCTCAAAAGAGACTTTGTTCATTGTGGTGGTGGTGGTGGTAGTTTTTCATTTCTAAATACAGAGGTTGTTATGTTTCTGTTTGACCATGATTATCTAGAAAAATAGAAACAGCATGAGTCATCAGAAATTATTTAGTACCCTACAGTGATAAAAAGTGAAATTTGTATTTCTCTTGCTTAGCCTATAACCAGATTTCCCTATGAGTGTTGCAGACTTCTGAGGAGATGGTTGGAGACTGTGATAAACAGAGTCATTGCAGAGACTAAGAGGGACATGGCAGTGATTTCAAGTTTAACTCACCCAATCTGACGCTATTTACATTACCCATTGAATCCTTAGAACATTTCTAATTGCAAATCTTTTATCATTCATAGAATCATTCACAGTTGACACTAATATCAGCAGTTAATACTGCTGAATTTCTCACACAATATTATTTCTTCTAAAATGTTGCTGTGTGTTCAGTCCTTTAGATGCTCAACTTCCCCAGCTGTACAATGAAGCAATCCTCTATAGTTGACTGGTTTCTCGCTGCTCAGATACCTCGGTATGAGAAGCCCATCAGCTTTCTCACCACATGGAATTAGTCATTTATGCTGACTCTTCAATATTACACTTGGGTCCTATTCAACTCTGGTAGTGTTATTGAAACTTCAGCTATAAAACTTAAATTCCAAAAATCTAATGGCTTCATTTTCCCTCACACCATGGCCTTTATGGGATGTGTCTTTCAAGACAAATGATCCTCTCCTGATGAAGCATGTTGCGAAGTGGATCTAAATGTAAAGATCCTGACCTTCTGGTTCTCCTAAATCTTATTTTTCCTGAAAGTACCTTAAAAAAAATGTATGATATTCTTGTTGTTGAGACATACAACTTTCTGTTAGAAATAGGGATTTACTAAACTTACTAATTATTATTATGTGAGCAGGTATATTATGGCTTGCCTGGCAAACTAGAAATCACTTCTTTTTAGATCCACGATAATAGCAAAATTCTATTTTAGCACTTACATTCCTTTTGTTAAGGCACATGCACATTTGTCAGATGTCTAAGCAACAGTCTCTCTCATTTTTGTAGTATCTGTAATATGTTAACATATTATCTCAGGAAATCTGAATTCTAACACCATATAAAATCCTTCTCTCAGTAAATATACAATCTTGAATGTAAACTAATTTTGTGAGGGATTACTCTGATTAAATTATTTTATAAGATGAACCAAAGATAGTTAAATGACAGTTGATAAAATAATCTTTAGCATCGCCTTAAAATAGATATCTAATATCTAATCAACAGATTTTATTTCTTTTCTGTCCTTGATTCTCAGTTTGGCTGAAATATTCATAAGCATGCCAAGATACATACAAGAGCAAGCTTGAATGAGGAATTCTTTAACTTTATAGGCAATTTCCTTCAGATAGAGGCTTTCCCCCTTCTACATATGGATATATCTCAGAAAGATTGAAATAGCTTTCTTTAAACTATGCCTGGCATTAAGATCTGAAACTAAACAACCCATTAGTATTCATCAAGAAGGAATTGTAAACTTATTTTCATAATGTACGTATATTAAGTATATTGGAATTCTTATGTTAATTCACTTATTTATTGAATGTTTGCAAAAAGATGAAGCAAGATTGTAGCTACATGATTAGAAATTGCTATAATAGCTAAATACTCTGAGAGGTGGATTTCACAAACTGCTTCTAATTTTTTTACTATTCTGTTTGTGTGTGTTTCAAGTATAGAAAATTCAAAATAACAATCTGTTTTCTATATTAAGTATAGAAACTTAATGTAAGTGAAGAGCAGCATTATAGCTATTCTTAAAACAAGTGTGATAATTAGATACATAGTATCCTTTACTATGTGGAAGAAAACAAAGTGTAATTAATTATGAGATAGATATTAAGACAACCATTTCATAGGATACTTTAACTGCAGTGCTCTTTGCCACTTAATTTTCCACATAAAGAAAATGATGGCTGGGCACGGTGGCTCACACCTGTAATCTCAGCACCTTGGGAGGGCTAAGCAGCATGTCATGTTAGCTCAAGTGTTTGAAACCAACATGGGCAATATGGCGAAACCCCATCTCTACAAAAAATACAAAATCTAACTAGGCATGGTGGTGTATGCCTGTAGTCCCAGCTTCTCAAGAGGATAAAGTGAGAGGATCACTTGAGTCTGGGACACAGAGGGAGCAGTGAGCCATGATTGCTCCACTGCACTCCAGCCTGGGTGACAGAGCAAGGCCTTGTCTGAAAAAAAAAAAAAAGAAAAGAAAAAGGAAAATGACACATCAAAAAGACATGGAACAAAAAAAGGCTGTTAAATTTCTGATACAAATGAACATTTTTAAAAAATGGTTTTTAATTGTGTGTATTAAAGGTATACAATATCATGTCAGGGCCATTTTTGCATTACTAAGAAATACCTGAGACTGGGTAATTTACAAAGAAAACATGTTTCATTTGCTCAAGGTTTTGCAGGCTTTGCAGGAAGCATGGTGCTGGCATCTGCTCAGCTTTTAGAGAGGCCTCAGAAAGTTTACAAAGTCCCAGTCATGGCAGAAGGCAAAAGGGCAGCAGGCACTTGAATTGGTAAAAGAAGGAGCAAGTGAGATATAAAAAAAAGAGAGTTGGGTGAGAGGTGTTACATACTTTTAAACAACCAGATCTTGTGCAAGCCCACCAACTGTGGTGAGGTCAGCACCAAGCTGTAAGGGATGTGCCTACATGACCCAAACATCTCCGTAAGGCCTCACTTCCAGCCTTGGGGGTTACAATTCAAAACTATATCATTCTGCCCTTGGCAGAATCTCAAATCTCATGTCCTTCTCATATTCCAAAATGCAATCATGCCTTTCCAAGAGGAGTCCCCCAAAGTCTTAACTCATTCTCCCATTAACACAAAATTCCAACATCCAAAGTCTCATCTGGGACAAGTTCTTTATACTTATGAGCCTGTAAAATTAAAAACAAACTACTTCCAAAATACAGTGGGGGTATAGGTGTATAGGTCTTGGGTAAACATTTCTATTCCAAAAGAGAGAAAGTGTTCAGAAGAAAGGGGCTACAGGTCTCATGCAAGTTCGTAACAGAGCAGGACAGTCATTAAATCTTAAAGCTCCATTGATGCCATATCCCACATATAGGGCACACTGGTGCAAGGGTGGGCTCCCAAAACCTTGGGCCGTTCTTCCCCTGTGGCTTTATGGGTTCATTCCCCACAGCAGCTGTCACAGGCTGTCAAGTGCCTGAGGCTTTTCCATGCACAGGATGCAAGCTGCTGGTGGTTCTGTGATTCTGGGATCTGGAAGATGGTGGTCCATTTCTCACAACTCTCCTAGGCAGTGCCCCACTGGGGACACTCTGTGGGGCTCCCACATTTCCACTTGGAACTGCCCAAATAGAGATTTTCTGTGAGGGCTCTGCCTCTGCAGCAGACTTCTGACTAGACACCCAGGCTTTCTCATATATCCTCTGAAATCTAGGTGGAGGCTGTTAAATGTTCTTCACTCTAGCATTCTTCACACCTACAGGCTTAAGGCCACATGGAAGCCACCAAGGTTTATGGCTTGTGTTCTCCAAAATGACTGCCCAAACCATACCTGGGCCTGTTTGAGCCCTAGCTGGAGCTGGAGTAGCCTGGATGTGAGGAGCAGTGTCCCAAGGCTGTACAGGGTAGCAGGACCTTTGGCCTGGGTAGTGAATCCATTCAGTCCTCCTAGGCCTCAGGGCCTGTGATGGGAGGGGCTTCTTCAAAGATCTCTGAAATGCCTTCAATTGTCTTGGATATTAGTACTTGATTCCTTTTATACTTATCCATATATCTCTAGTAAGTTGTTGCTCCACAGTCTGCTTAAATTCCTCTCTCAGAAAAGATTTTTCTTTCTCTGCCACATGGCCAGGCTGCAAATTTCCCAAACTTTTATGCTCTGCTTCCTCTTTAAGTATGATTTCCAACATTAAGTCATTTCTTTGATCCTTCTTTGATCTCAGTGTAGGCTTTTAGAAGCAGCCAGGTCACATCTTGAATGTTTTGCCACTTAGAAATTTCTTCTGCCAGATACCCTAAATTATTACCCTCCACTTCAAACTTGCACAGATCCCTAGGGCCTGAACAGAATGCAGCTAAGCTCTGTTGGAGCATAACATGCATAACCTTTGTTCCAGTACCTAATGAGTTCCTCATTCCATCTGATACCTCATAAGCTTGGTCTGTCTGCATCACTATCAGCATTTTGGTACAACCATTTAAGCAGACTCTAAGAAGCTCTGATGCAGATTCTTTGCTTCTGAATTTAGCTAAATCTGGGTTCTTGTCTCATGACCAGGAAAAAATTAGGCATGTGGACACATTGAAGGGTGAGGAAGGTAGGATTTATTAAGCTAAAGTAAAGCTCTCAGAAAAGAGAGGGGTCCTGAAAATGGGCTCCCACCTCACAATTGAATACCAGGGTTCTCACACACGAGCTGAAGAGGCTAGGCTCCTCCCCAGCAGAAGGCTCAAATTCCTGGTGGCTCCACCCATTTGTCCCAGTGCACAGGGGGTTTCTTAGACGGAGCCACTCCACATTGATGTATTTCCCTTTCTGCACATGTGTTAAGGGATGAGATTTTTTATCATGGGCATGTTTAGGCAAGCCCCCTATGCACAATGACCTGGGCAGTTTGGAATTTCTCTGGAGATCTTCCCTATCTGCTTAGGCATTTGGTTGTGTTCTGACTCTACCAGTTCCAAACTTTCCCACATCTTTCTATCTTCTTTTGAGCCCTCTAAACTCTTCCAAACTCTCCCCATTACACAGTTCCAAAGTTGCTTCCATATTTTCAGGTATCCTTACAGCAATGTCCCCCTCCTCAGTACCAATTTTCTGTAGTAAGCCATTCCTGCACTGCTATAAAGAAATTTCTGAGACTAGGTAATTTATAAAGAAAAAAGGTTTAATTGACTCATGGTTCTGCAGTCTTTGCAGGAAGCATGGTGCTGGCATCCGCTCAGCTTCTAGGGAGGCCTCAGGAAGCTTAAAATCATGACAGAAGGTTAAAGGGGAGCAGGTACTTCACGTGGCAAAAACAGGAGTAAGAGAGAGACAAATGGGGAGGGGAAATGCTACACACTTTTAAATTACCAGATGTCTCAAGAACTCACTATCATGAAGTCAGGAATAAGCCACAAGAGATCTGTCCCATGACCCAAACAACTCCTACCATTCTAGATGAGATTTTGGTGGGGACGAATATCCAAACTATATCACATTATATATATAAATAGTTATTACAGTGAAATAAATTACTACATCATTCATCTCATATAGTTACTCTTTTTCCAACCCATGACAAAAGCAGATATAATCTACTCATTTCGTGAAAATTCTGGATATAATACACTGTTATTAACGATAGTCCTCATGTTGTATATTAGATTTTTAGACATGTTGATACTGTGTATCTGCTACATTGCATCCTTTGACTTACTTCTCCCATTTTCTCCCTGATGACCTGCTCCTGGTAACTACTGTGTTATTCTCTCTGTGTGTCCTTCCCCCTAGTTTTAGATTCAACGTATGAGTGAAGTTTTGTGATGCTTTTTGTGTCTGACATACTTTACTTAGCATAATGTCCTTCAATTGCATACATGTGTCAAATGGCAGGATCTCCTCCTTTCTTAAGGCTGAATGATATTCCATTTGTGTTCAATAATATTCCATTGCAGGAGTCTTTACTTATTAATGGTTTTGCTTTCTACAGTTTCAGTTACCTGTGGTCATCCATGGTCTGAAAATGTTAAATAGAAAATTCTCCAAATAAAAACTCATAAGTTTTAAATTGCATGCTTTTCTTGGTAGCCTGATGAAATTACATACTGCCCACCTGCTTCCCACCTGGGACAAATCAGTCTTTTGTCCAGTGTATCCATACTGTATTCACTACCACTCATTAGTCATTTAGTAACTGCCTCTGTTATCAGATAGATATTGCTGTATCACAGTGCTTGTGTTCAAATAACATTTATTTTACTTAGTAATAGCCCCAAGATGCAAGAGTACTAATGATGGCAATTTGAATGTGCCAAAGAGAAGCCATAAAGTCCTTTCTTTAAGGGAAAAGGGAAAAGTTATCAATAACAAAAATAATTACATGCTGAGATTACTAAGATGTATTTTAAGAACAAAATGTCTATGCTTATAATTGAGAAGAAGGAAAAAAATGTACTAGTTTTGTTGTCACACCTTAAATCAAAATAGTTATAGCCTCAGGGCTTTGTTGAAATGGGAAAGGCATTAAATTTGTGCATGAAAGACATGAAAAGAAACATTTTCTGATTAAAAACAAGCTGGTTCTGATCTGGCATCTATCGAGGTTCTTGGAATGTATCCGCCATCACTAAGGGGGCATGCTGTACCACAGTTCTTTTTTTTAAATTTAAATCCAGTCATCTGTTGACAGACACCTAGGTTGTTTCCATATCTTGGATGCTGTGAATAATGCTGCAATAAACATAAGAGTACAGATATTTTTACTAGGTGGTAATTTTATTTCCTTTGGATATATGCCCAGAAGAGGGATTACTTAGTTTTACAGTAATTCTTTTTGATTTATCTGGGCACCTCCATACCGTTATCCGTAATGGCTGCACCAATCCACGCTCCTGCCAACAATGTGTGTACAAGGGTTTCCTTTTGTCCACATCAACACTTGTTACTTTTTCATAGTAGCTAACGTAATGGGTATAAAGTAATATTTCATAATAGCTTTTATTTGTATTTCCTTGATGATTGATGATGCTGAGCACCTTCTGATATACCTTTTCACTATTTTTATTCCTTTGGATAAATATATTTATCTATTGAAGTTACTTGCTCATTTTTAAATTAGGATATATGTTTTCTTGCTGTTGCAAATTAGGATATATGTTTTCTTGCTGTTGCATTGTATGAATTCTTTATAAATTTTGAGGATTAATCCTTTACCAAATTTGTGATTTGTAAACATTTTTTTCTAAATCATAGGTTGCCTTTGTATTTGTTGATTTTTTTTTTTTTTTTTTTTTTTTTTTTTTTTTTTTTTTTTTTTTTTTTGTTAAATATTTTTATTTTTTTTTTTTAAAATTATTTATTTTTTTTTTTTTTTCAAAATTTATTTAATATTTTTTTTTTTTTTAAATTTTTTTAAATAATTTTTTTTTTTTCTTTTTTTTTTTTTTTTTATTTTTTTTTTTTTTTTTTTTTTTTTTTTTTTTTTTTTTTTTTTTTTTTTTTTTTTTTTTCTTTTTCCTCCCCCCCCCCCCCCCCCCCC
>CAUYLG010010405.1:0-50233 GCA_963573385.1 Cacajao melanocephalus | reverse complement strand
TCAACCATACCTCGGCTTTCTGTTGAAACTGCTGTCTATAACCCAAATGTGATAGGCAAGCAGTCCAAACCCATGCCATCTTGGCCCCTGCGACTTGTAATTTCCACCCTACCCAGACAATGTGTAAACAAATGCTTATCTTGACTTTTGTGAACCGCTTAAGTAACAATCAATCAGAATGTCAAAAGTCCCCTGGCCCTTGGAATGTCCGGAGCCCCTCACCCTCATCTTTGCCCAGGAATCCACTGGAATGTCCAGAGCCCCTCACCCTCATCTCCGCCCAGGAGGTGATTTACAGAATCTACTAGCCCTGAGAATGTCTGAAGCCCCTCACCTCCACCCCTGCCCCTCACCCTCACTCCCGAGGTGGTTGTACGGGTATGAAAGGTCTTGACACCCTCCTTTTGGGGCCACGGGTTGGAGAGACACGAGTCCTCCGTGGCCGCTGGCAATAAAGACCCTGCAATTTGGCATACTTTTGTCTTGGTGTTGACTTTCTATGCTCGGTTCAGTACAACATAAGAATAACCCATATTCTTAAGAAGAAGAGAATTCTAAAGTTTGTAAAATATATTTGGGGAAATAATTGAGGAAAATTTCCCCAGCCTTGCTAGAGACCTAGACATCCATATATCAGAAACACAAAGAACACCTGGAAAATTCATCATAAAAAGATCATCACCTAGGCTCATTGTCATCAGGCTATCCAAAGTTAAGACAAAGGGAAGAAGACAGAAGCACCAGGTAACCTATAAAGAAAAAGCTATCAGATTAACAGCAGATTTCTCAGCAGAAACCCTACAAGCTAGAAGCGACTGGGGCTCTATCCTCAGCCTCCTCAAACAAACAAAAAAAATATCAGTCGAGAATTTTTTATTCAACAAAATTAAGCATCATGTAGGAAGAAAAGATACATTCTTTTTCAGACAAACAAATGCTGAGGGAATTTGCCACTACCAAGCCACCACTACAGGAACTGCTAAAAGGAGCTGTAAATCTTGAAACAAATCCTGGAAATGCATCAAAACAGAACCTCTTTAAAGCATGAATCACACCAGACCTATAAAACAAAAATACAAGTTAAACAACAGCAACAACAACAACAAAAGTAGCAGGCAACAAAGAGCATAATGAATGCAATGGTACTTCACGTCTCAATACTAACATTGAATGTAAATTGCCTAAATGCTCCACTTAAAATATACAGAACCACAGAGCTGATAGGAACTCACAATCAAACTATCTGCTGCCTTCAGGAGAGTCACCTCACACAAAGAATCACATAAACTTAAAAAGGGGTGGAAAAGTCATTTCATGCATATGGAAACCAAAAGTGGATGGGGTAGCTATTCTTATATCAGACATAACAAACTTTAAAGCAACAGCAGTTGAAAGAGACAAAGAGGGTCATTATATAATGGTAAAAGGCCTTGTCCAACAGGAAAGTATCACAGTCCTAAACACATATGCACCTAACACTGAAGCTCCCAAATTTATAAAACATTTACTAATAGACCTAAGAAATGAGATAGACAACAACACAATAATAGTGGGGGACTTCAAAATCCATTGACAACACTAGATAGGTGATCAAGACAGAAAGTCAACAAAGAAACAATGGGATTTAAACTAAACCTTGGAACAAATGGACTTAACACATATATAAAGAACATTTAATTCAACACCTGCAGAATACACATTCTATTCAACAGCACATAGAACTTTCTCCAAGATAGACATATGATAGGCCATAAAAAAAAGGCCTCAATAAATTTAAGAAAATTGAAATTATATCAAGCACTCTCTCAGACTACAATGGAATACACCTGGAAACTGACTCCAAAAGAAACCTTCAAAACCATGCAAATACATAGAAATTAAATAGCCTACTCCTGAATGAGCATTGGGTCAAAAATGAAATCAAGATGGAAATGCTTCAAACTGAATAACAACAGCGAAACAACCTATCAACTCTGGGATGACGCAAAGGTGATGCTAAGAGGAAAGTTCATAGCCCTAAACACCTACATCAAAAAGACCAAAAGGGCACGAATTGACAATCTAAAGTCACACCTCAAGGAACTAGGGAAACAAGAACAAACCAAACCCAAACCAGCAGAAGAAAGTGAATAACCAAGATCAGAGCAAAACTAAATGAAATTTAAACAACAACAACAACAAAAATATAAAAGATAAATGAAACAAACAGTTGATGCTTTGAAAAGATAAACAAAATTGGTAGACCATTAGCAAGATTAACCAAAAAAGAAGAGAGAAAATCCAAATAACCTCATTAAGAATCAAAACAGGAGATATTACAACTGACACCCCTGAAATACAAAAGATCATTCAAGACTACTAGGAACATGTTTATACACATAATCTAGAAAACATTGAAGAGATGGATAAAGTCCTGGAAAATACAACCCTCCTAGCTTAAATCAGGAAGAATTAGATACCCAGAACAGACCAATAACAAGTAGCAAGATTGGAACAGTATTTTAAAAATTACCAACAAACAAAAGTCCAGAACCAGAGGGATTCACAGAAGAATTCTAGTAGACATTCAAAGAAGAATTGGTGTCAATCCTTTTGGCACTATTATGAAATACAGAGAAAGAAGGACCCTCCCTAATTCCTTCTATGAATCCAGCATCACCCTAATACAAAAACCAGGTAAGGAAATAACCAAAAAAGAAAACTACAGACCAATATCCCTGATGAACACAGATGCTAAAATCTTTAACAAAATACTAGCTAACCAAGTCTAACAACATACCAAAAAGATAATCCACCATGATCAAGTGGGTTTCATATCAGGGTTGCAGGGATGGTTTAACATAAGCAAGTCAGTAAATGTGATACACCACATAAACAGAATTAAAAACAAAAATGACATAATCATCTCAATAAATGAAGAAAAGCATTTGACAAAATCCAGCATCTCCTTATGGTTAAAACTCTCAGTAAAATCAGCATAGAAGGGACATAGCTCAATGTAATAAAAGCCATCTATCACTAACCCACAGCCAACATAATAGTGAATGGATAAAAGTTGAAAGCATTCCCTCTGGAAAACAAAGGATGCCCACTGTCACCACTCCTCTTCGACATAGTACTAGAAGGCCTAGCCAGAGTAATCACTCAAGAGAAAGAAATTAAGGGCATCCAAATGTGTAAAGAGGAAGTCAAACTGTTACTGTTTGCTGATGATATGATCATTTACCCTGAAAACCCTGGAACTGATAAAATATTTCAGCAAGGTTTCCCAATACAAGATTAATATACACAAATTGGTAGCTCTTCTATATACCATCAGCAACCAAGTGGAGAATCATATCGAGAACTCAACCACTTTTATAATAGCTGCAAAAAAATCAAATACTTAGGAATATACCTAACCAAGGAGGTGAAAGACCTCTAAGAGGAAAACTACAAAACACTGCTGAAAGAAATCATAGGCAATACAAACATATGGGAAGGCATCCCATGCTTATGGAAAAGTAGAATCAATACTGTGAAAATGACCATACTACCAAAAGCAACCCATAAATTCAATGCAATCCCTATCAAAATACCATCATCGTTTTTCACAGAATTAGAATTAACAATTCTAAAATTCATATGGAACCAAAAATAGCTCACATAGCCAAAGCAAGACTAACGAATAAAACAAATCTAGAGGCATCACACTATCTGATTTCAAACTATACTATAAGTCCATAGTCATCAAAACACTGTGGTACTGGTACAAAAATAGACACATAGGCCAATGGAACAGGAGAGAGAACCAAGAAATAAATCCAAATACTTACAGCCAACTGATCTTCAGCAAAGCAAACAAAAACATAAAGTGGGGAAAGGACATTCTTTTCAACAAATGGTGCTGGGATAACTGGCTAGCCACATGTAGGAGAATGAAACTGGTTCCGCATCTTTCACTTTATACAAAAAAACAACTCAAGATGGATTAAGAACTTAAATCTAAGACCTGAAACTATAAAACTATAAAAATTCTAAAAGATAACTTTAGAGAAACCCTTGTAGACATTGGCTTTGGGAAGGATTCTATGACCAAGAACCCAAAAGCAAATATAGTAAAAACAACAATAAATCGTTTGGACTTAATTAAGCTAAAGAACTTCTGCACTGCAAAAGGAACAGTCAGAAGAGCAAACAGACAATCCACAGGGTGGGAGAAAATCTTCACAACCTATACATCTGACAAAGGACTGATATCCAGAATCTACAACAAATGCAAACAAATCAGTAAGAAAAAAATAAACAATCCCATCAAAAAGTGGACTAAGGACATGAATAGACAGTTCTCAAAAGAAGATATACTAACGTCCAACAAACATATGAAAAAATGCTCAACATCACTAAGTATTAGGGAAATGCAAATCAAAACTACAATCTGATACTACCTTACAAGAATGGCCATAATCTGATACCACCTTGCAAGAATGGCTATAATAAAAAAATCAAAATATAGTAGATGTTGGCATTGATGTGATGATCAGGGAACACTTCTACACAGCTGGAAGGAATATAAAGTAGTACAGCCACTATGGAAAACAGTGTGGAGATTCCTTAAAGAGCTAAAAGAAGAACTACCATTTGATTCAGCAAGCTAGTCATTATACAAAAAAGTTACTTGCACACACATTTTTATATCAGCACAATTTACAATTGCAAAATCGTGGAACCAACCCAAATGCCATCAATCAACGAGTAGATAAAAAATACTGTGGCGCATGTATATAAGATGGAATACTATACTCAGCCATAAAAAGAGATAAATTCACAGCATTTGCAGTTACCCAGATGAGATTGGAGACGATTATTCTAAGTGAAGTAACTCAGGAATGGAAAACCAAACATCGTACGTTCTCACTGATATGTGGGAGCCAAGCTATGAGGACACAAAGGCATAAGAATGATACAATGGACTTTGAGGACTTGCAGGAAAGAGTAGGAGGGTGTAGAGGAATAAAAGACTACATATATGGTACAGTGTATATGGCTTGGGTGATGGATGCACGAAAATCTCACAAATCACCACTCTTTGGTAACTTATTCATGTAACCACATACCACCTGCACACCAATAACTTACAGGAAAATAAAAATAATAATTTAAAGTGCTTTAATCTCATTCATAAAGGAGGAGTCTTGATGAACTATTCACTTGCTAATGTCCCTACCTCTTAATACTATTAAATTAGAGATTAAGTTTCAACAAGAATTTTGGTAGGCATAAAAACATTCAAACCATAGCAGCATGAAATTAAATTGGGATAATACATACTACACTGTTGTCATGGCTTCTCACGTTGGAATGGCTTACATAAGAATAGAGGGAGGGTGGGAAAAAGAAGAATTAACATAAAAGTAAAGGAAAGTGGTGTGTGTATGTATGTATGAGAGAGAGAGAGAGAGAAAGAGAGAAACATGCTAAAATATAATATTTCTGCATTTGTGTAAAATATTGTGTGCTTAAAGCAGAATACATATTCTTCTCACTCCCTCTGTAATAAAGCTATAGGGCACATATATGTAGTCTACCGATTTACTAATGCATTTATAAGCAATCAAATAGTGACACCATTGATTGTGGGAAAATAATTTTCAGAGCACAAATACTTGATGAAGCTGTTTAGGAAGGAATCAAGAAGTGGGTTGGGGGCAGGGATGGGCAAAGACAAGGTGACTTCTAAGTCTGAGATTATTTTTGAGTATATAACAATTCTGACACTAAGCATTTCTAAAGTAGAATATCAAGTCACTTCAATAACAACACAAAATTCTTTGTTTTGTTATATGCCTCGAATCTCAATGCAGCCTTAGAATTTATCGTGCCAACTGTGTTTTTCTATCACCATCCAGGGTGCATTGCATATCCCAAAAGGGATCCTACAATGTCATGTTAATTTAATCCCAATGACTGAGCATCTGAAAACTCCTTTGTTCTTTAAAGGATGTTTTGTGAGCAACTGGTGCAGTACAATTTTGCTTTTGCTTTGAACAAGTCCCAATGTCACCTTTACTCTTTTACCAAGAGCCGCATTTTATTTGCCTGAGCAACCATGGAAACGCTGTGTAGATGGGTTTGTAGCATGCTATGGCTTTGCGACTTTCTACTACGAAGAATAGGAGGTTAAACACAGTAATTCTAGCATTATACCCTAATTTCACAGTGCAGATTTTGTATTATTACTATAAATGTATTTTTCCATTCCAGAGTGTGTTCCACGTGAGTTATTTCCTCAATGATGATCATAGTAATTTAACAGGACTTGAAATTGGATTATCTTTTGTAGAAAGACTGATTTGGGCCAAGTTGGTAAAGAGATGAACACAATGAGAAAAAGCCTTATGAAGGGATTAATTTAATTGCTGAGGAGTGTCCATTTCTTCAAATAATTTAGGATCAGCAACATACGTTGCCTTGCTTATCTATCACATACTGCTGGAACTTAAGTCCCAATGTTGTCCTAGGAAAAGATAAAGTTGGAATGTCCAGTGTTTTAATTTTTATTTAAAAAACAAATACTTCTTACTAACTGAATGGGTGACTAATTTATACTCTAGTTGTATGTCTGAGACCAACTTTTATAGGATTAAAGTAAAATAAAGTAACCAGGGAAAGGCCCTATTTCAGCCCATTCAATGTGTCTTGCTCTCATTTTCTATAAAGATTTTATACATTTCTTTTTTCTGCTTAAAATGGTCTCCTTCCTACCTCTCCAGTCCTCCTATTAAATAATTCTTTCTTATCTAGCAAAGTCTCATTTGATCTTCAGATCTTTAGCCCACATCCATCTATAGGGAAGAAATTCCCTGTTAAGGAAAATAATCATCTCCTGGAATCATATACCTACTTTCATACTACAATTGCAATTTTACATTTGTTTGAGTGATAATATGGTTTAAATGTATCTCTCCCATTAAACATGAATCTCCCCAAATGATAGGAATGTATCTATGTTGGAGGTAACTACTGTTTCCCAAAGTCAAACACAGTGCCTGATGCAGGTAAGCTCTCGGTATAAATTTATTGAATTTATAAACAAATCAATGATTACATAAACTAGCTAGTATCCCAGAACATAAATTATTCCTATAATCTCATTCTTACAAGCTTGTTCTTACAAGCAAAATCAACCATCTTCCACCACAGGGTAGCTACTAAAGAATGTCCTTGGTTTCTCTGTGTTGTTCAATAGAATTTTCTCTGATGATGGAAATGTTTGTATGTCTAAGATCATCCTATGCCATCAATCAATATAGTAGCCACATGTAGCTACTGAGTATTTAAAATGTGGCTACTGCCACTGTGACAGAGAATTTTATATTTTATTTAGTTTTAATCGATCTTAATTGTAATAGTCATGTGTGACTACTGACTACTGTATCGGAAAGCACAGGATAGTTATCGGGTTATAAAATTTCTTCTTCTCATACTGGAAAATTCAGCAGAAGATTGGAGACATGCTGGTGGGGGATAAAATTTCATGATTATTGAAGTCAGATAAACAACAAAACTATTCCCAACTTTTGTAGATAATATCAAATCTTAGCAACATGAGGAGAAAGTATCAGAAAAATGTAATAATATAACTTTGTTTTTCTATTTTCCTTTTGTTCTTTTTCACCACTAACTAAAGTCAAGCACAGCTAAGGATACACTATAATAATTATTCCCCAATGTCTTTATTTCCAAAATCCAATTCCAATTCAGTATCTTTGAGTGAATCTCCTCCGACAATTTTAGCCCCCAATGAACTCCCACTTTCCTAATTTGCCTTGCATTTTTGGTTCTATACAACAAGTGCTTTCTTTAATTAGTATATGCTTTATATACTGCTGCTGGAAAATGACTCTTAAAGCAGATTAACCTTTTAGGTTAATAGGCTCCTTTTGGTCCATGACTAACACAATGAAGAAAGAGTTAGCTCGATAACTTGAAAGGATTATTGCACTTCTGAGAAAACCTAGCCAGTACCCTGAGAGTTATTTACCCTCTAGGAGAAATTGACCACAAATGTGACTTCAAATGTACAAGGATATATTTGATTGCATTTTCACCCTTGACCTGTCTAAAATATGTTCTCATTATCGATCATATCTCTCTTGTTTGAAATTCATTCCTCTCTTGGCTTCCTTGACACAGGTTGACCTTACTTACTTCCCTATTTCTCTATAATTCTCTATCTCCTTTGCTTGCTTTCTACCTCCTGTTTTGTGCTAAGAAACGTGAGGCATTGGCCAGGCATATGTCTCTGTATCTGTCTCATTTTGCTCCTTTCTCTAAATGTTTCTCCTAGAGAGCACATTTTGTACATATTTCCTACCATTATTCAAATCTAAACTTATCACATCACATCTAAATTATCCCAATACTCTCCAGACCATGAAGTTCCTTTGATTATAATCTGGGTTCCTGTGTAATTTATCCTGACATTGCTGGAGCATGGTCTTCTGTACCTGCCACACTCATCAGGTAACTTCACTGCCGGTTTCTTAACAGTGGTTTCTTAATGGCTCGAATCTCAGGTTCCAACTCCATATAGCTATATGAGCTAGAAAACTCTTTAAACTTAATCCGTACTCCCCTGAGAGCCCATAAAAAGTTGTTACTACTTTTATGACTCATCTACTTACGCTAGGTAAGTCTTCCTACAAACAGCAAGCACACTACACTAATTGCTTCATTGTCATATCCTTTACATGTTGAATCTCCTTTGACATATCTGTGTTCTTATGTAATATCTGACTACCTCATTCATCAAGGTCATGCTTGACTTACATTCTGCCCATAAAATTTCTCCAACTACTTGAAAATCCAGAAATTTTTTTCTATCTCAATTGTTACCAAATCAAAAGGCCTTAGGGACAAGACACATAAGAGTATAATGGGCAACATAAGTTAAATAAAATCTTACTTTTGTATATTAAGCATGTAGGATTATTCTTTCATTTCTCCCCAGAAACCAGCTCTCGATTTAATCTAAAGCATAAAGCTCTGTCAATTACTTAAATCCCCTAGTACTATTGCTGGAGACACAAGTAGAGGAAACGTTTCTCTGTATGAGAGAAGTAGCAGCACAGTAAGGATGATCACTAGCCACTGATACCCAACCTACGTGTCAGCAGGACAATAGGGAGTGGTGGAGACTGTGGTAACCTGAGAAGCACATGCTTATTCTAAAGGCTACGTTAATTTGCACCAGCTAATTGCCATAAGAAAATACGTATCTAATATTAGTAGACAGTATTGTCAGGAAACTCTAGGAATATCACCACTGTGCAAACTAAACCAAAAGCAGCTATGAGTGGGATACAATGCTTTTAGAGGAATCTGCTCTCTCTCTTGAAACTCTATGGTGAGGATGCATCTAAATAGTATTTGCTATTGTGAGCTAGTTACTACGTATGTGAAGTCACCTTTCATAGAGAGATCCTAAGTTCTATGAGGAAACAGTCCAAGGTTAATATGCTTTTGTCTTTCTCAGTGCTTAGCACAGTGCTGATCCCATGAAACTCAAATTGACTTTGTTATTACCTGCTTATTTTTACCTTGGCTAACCCCAAAACATAACCTTGGATAACATAAATTTTCTACACTTGTTTCATATTAATTATTTTAAAATGTATATAAAGGATACATTACATATGCTCAGTTCATTCAGTAACTATTATCTAATGGATGATGATATTCAACAGGTGAAACAGATTTATGAAGTACTGTAAGAAAAAAATGTTAATCACAGCAGTTTTTTTTTAACTTCAAAAGCTAAATTGCCATAACATTGCTAGTAGGTTACCAAGTCACTCTCTAGTTAGTGTCTAGAATTAGCTAAATGATTAGGATCTGATTATTGGAATCAGAAGTACTTGAAATGTGGTTGAAATGTACTCGTATTGGTTCTAACTAAAATGATCTGTTGTAGATGTATAGACTTGAAACAATGATAATCATGGCCAAAAAAAAATATCTCAAATTGAAAATAACACCAGGAAAAATTTAGTCCAGCACATTTTAGAGGCTGAGGTGAGAAAGCATATACAGGAAGCCTACATATATCATATATTTTATCAACTTTATACAGTACTTATACGTATTCTTCTCAAAACTATTCTAAGTAACCAGAAAAGTGAAAATAAACTCAGAGAATCACAGAAAATATTTTGACCTTCTCAAGTTTTTTTCTTGTCAAGCCTATAAAAATTCTTAATTTGCCTTTGTAAGAAATATACCTTTGTAGTATCTGGAATGAGTTTTTTGTTATGGCATGCTTGATTTTAAAATTTAAAACACCACTGAAATTTAAAACAAATGCTGTATGCTTTAATTGTTGCCACTCTACATTTTAAAATGTATTTACAATTATAAAAATGGGCTGCTGGTTACTAAATGTCAAAAATAGTTCAGCTACAACTGGGCCCAACTTGACCCTTAAAACTGCAAAAATTTATCAATCGTGAAAATACCTAATTACCATATACAGTGTTCAACAGGTTAATGTATGCTAGTCATTTTGTTGTATCTATACTTTTCTGGAACTCTTTGCATGTGTTACTGTTTGATGCATTTCAAAACAATGACTAGTTTTATTTCTATTATCTACAGGAGAATGTTCTGACATGCCTGATTTCCCACAAGACTTATGTTTCACTAAAATTGAATATACTACACATTCTCTAGGTGAAACTTTCTCATTGTTGAAGCACTTTTTTAAAGTCAGAAACTCAAATATGGAAAATTAATATCACAGTTGTGGATGTATTAATTTCAATGTATATTGAACGTTACTATTTATAAAAAGAACTGTTTGCTGCCTTATGATTCCACTGAAATAATTACGTGTTAGGGCTCCTAATGCAAGACTACTCTGGAAGTTTGCAGAATATATACAAATTTAGGTGCGTTTGGAAGGAAGTACAAGAGTACTTTTTACTCTTATAACGTTTGTAACTTATTTTGCTTCAAAATTTGAAATGAGAAGTAAAGAAAGAGAAAGGAAAGGTATGCCACAGAAGGAAAGGAAGATGGAAAAGTTCAATTGCGCCCCATCACCACAATTATAAATAACCACAACAAGGCACAAATTTTGCCTTTTTAAGGTTTCTGGAAATTCTATCTTTTTCTATTCTTAATAACCCTGTTTCAATCCAGTACTCAATTATTGGACACAATAGTAATAAACTCCTAAGTTTGATTCCCATATCTCAATCTTGTCACCTTTTCTTCCATTATGACTGAATCACCATCTATCTTTTCCTTCCTTCTTCCCTTCCTTCCTTTTCTCCCCTCCTTCCTCCCTCCCTCCCTCCCTTTCTTTCTTCCTTTCTCTCTTTTTTTTATTTTTCTTTCTCTCTCTTTCTTTCTTTGCTTTCTTTCTTTTCCTTCTTACTTTCACTCTCTCTTCTTTCTTTTCCTTTCATTCCTTTTTTCTTTTTCCTCTGCCTTCCTGCCTTCCTTATCATCCTGCTCTATATTTTTCTTACTGTTTTTTTTTTTTTTAAATCTTTGAGGCAGTGTCTAACTCTGGCAGTCAAGCTAGAGTACAGTGACCCAATTATGGTTCACTGCAGCCTTAACCTCCTGAATTAAAGAGATTGTCCTGCATCAGACCCCCTAGAAGCTAGGACTATGTGTGCCACCACATGAGGCTAATTTTGCCATTGTGGAAACAGGGTCTCATTACGTTGCCCAGGCTGGTCTTGAACTCCTAGACTAAAGTGATCCTCCTGCCTTGGCTCCCAATGTTCTGAGTTTGCAGTCATGAGCCACAGTTCCCAGCCTCTCTGTCTTAACACATAGCAAAAATTTGACCCCAACCTATCTTTACATTTCTATCTTTCTTCAACTTCCACTTTTAAGTTTTGCAATTCCTAATCTCATAGTAGCTACCCCATGGGCACCATGTCATTTCACACATTCACACTTATTCAACTTTCCTCTACCTGAAATCTGATTCCACGTTTTTTTTCTCACCAGGTTATTTCTCAATGTACAAAATTTGTTCTTAGTCAACACTTGCTCCCAGCAGCCTGCCTTATCTTACTCCCTCCCATATTCCACCCCTAGTCTAGATTGAAGATTTATATTTGTGCTTCTCTGACACCCTGGGTTTACCTCTCTCACTTTACTTAGCATGTGGCATAAGTTTTATGATAGCAGTGGCCATGTCTGCCTAATTCTGGACTATACTTCTGCGCCTAGGGCTATGCTTGCCACATAGTAGGAACTCATTAAATGTTTGTTAAATGAAATAACAAATGTGTCTCATGGTATATCTGTCCCCCATGCAAATAAGATACTAATTTTGCTACAATTCTATGGACAAGACTTCATCTTATTACTTTTCTTACCTATCTCCAGAACCTAATATAGAAACTGGTACGCAGTATGTGCTTAGTAAATGTGTGTTAAACTGATCATTTTATATTTTACCTTTTGTTTCTTCCGGCTGAATTCTGATCTCTTCCCTCCCAAATGACATCTCACTCCCCATCTCTATTGCTCATCATGTTTTGTAGTGCCCAAAGGGAAGGAGTAAGAGAAGAAGACTAATCAGTTTAGAGCCTGGCACCCCTGACCTTACAAAATAAGAAGTAGGTTTGGAGGACATTAGGACAGGTCCATTTATCTGAGAATGCAGCCAATGGAAAAGTGACCTGAACATCCCATTTCAGGACAAACTGACTGTATGAGCCCATCAGTTCCACACCAGTTACCTAGAAACTACAAAGAGCTTTCATTAAGCCTTGTCCACCTCTCCTCTACCCTATGGTGCTAGGTCAATAATGCCAATGTTAGAAAATATCTCCTTTGGGCCACAGCTTCTCTGGTCACCATTTCTCTGTGTCTGCCTCTTACATTATCAGGGAAGAGGACAATGACTGTCCTGTCTGAAAAATATACCAAAAACAAAGAGAATGCACAGAAAACCACAGAAAGCCCTAATAATATGATTTTTTTTTGCAAACTTCTACCTCTCTATGTAGTCTCTGTAATCATGAAAATCCATAAAATGAAAGAATTAGAGAGGCGTAATGTAGTTGTGAGAATGAAATGATGTAACTGAATTTGCTTATAACATAACAAACCTCCAGATAGTCACCTATTATTGTTGCCGTTGTTCCTGTATTGAAAGGGGCTTTATACTCAATTCAAGAACCAGCTAGCACTTCCAACAGTCTTCACTTAAACATATTCAGGGTCAGGTCCTAGGCTCTAGCTTGGGGTTTCTTAAGGGCAGAACTACCGATATTAGGACCCAATAATCCTATGTAATGTGGTGCTTTCCCGTGCACTGGATATTGTCAGCAATAGCCCAGACGTTTACTCACTAGATGTTAATAGAAAAACCTCCCACCGAGTGGTGACCATCAAAATGTCTCCAAACATTGCCAAATGCCTCCTAGAAACAAAATTTCACCCTGTTGAGAATGCTGGTCCAAAGTATCTTCTTCTCCACTATCACAGAGTTTTATTTAGACCATTTTTTCCCCTACTGAACTAAAATTTGCCTCCTTGCAATCACAACCCATTAATACACAGCTTCATAGCACACACCTCTTTTTCACAAGTCAGATATTTGAGAGTGATGCTTTAAATGCAATGCAGGCTAGACCTTTATGTAAATTGGGGTAGGCTGTTGATGGCTTACCTTCTCAAATACTTATATAAACGTGCAATAAGCATTCATCTTCATACCTAAATCTTTCTGAAG
The DNA here is from genome assembly GCA_963573385.1 of Cacajao melanocephalus. Taxonomy (NCBI): domain Eukaryota; kingdom Metazoa; phylum Chordata; class Mammalia; order Primates; family Pitheciidae; genus Cacajao; species Cacajao melanocephalus. The sequence continues at coordinate 36,489 of CAUYLG010010405.1, read as the reverse complement.
TGCTTACAGTTCAGTGACAGTGATAAATTAAAAACTAATCTAAAACAAACACTGGGACAATATTATAAATATATATTAATTATAATTCTGAAGTCCCTATGATAATTTTAAATTATTTTGTGGTTAAAAATGGAAGAACTAATATTGTATTAAGTTTATAGAATTGAAGATGAAGCAAACAATATTAAGCTCCAATTATACTGTATTTTCTTGGTACAGTGACCAAATAAAGTTTTAAGCACTGATTTATTGTAGGATGATATTAAAATGGTACAAGGATATCAATTAAGAAGATAATTATTGTTTTAAAAGAAACCTTTACATCCCAACTCTCAAGGATTTTTTTAAATCTGGGGGTAGTAATAATATTTCTTAATATTAAATACTTTAGATGTACTAAGGATTGTGCTTAGAGGTTTATATACATTGTCACACTGTATTATTTTTGTACCAATCATACAGGCTAGAATTTACAGTGGTAATAACCACAAATTTTTAGTGTTCATTGTGGGTCAAAATGGGGTTTTAAAAGCATGTTTTCCTTGCTTTAGGACAAAATCTTCCCCATCTGAAAAATTGGGATTGTCAGGCAAATAAACAGTTTATAATTCACAGGTGTCTTTAAAGACTCTCAACTGACATTTAATTGGTCAAAGCAAGTCACATGGCCACATCTAATTTCACGGAGCCCGGGAGATGATGAAATCTACTAAGCACCCAAAGACGGAAAACTGAAATGTCTGAGAACAGCATCAATCATTACCACATTATCTCCATTTTATATATGAGAAATCTGTCATGGGAAGGTTAATTAAATTGCTTGTCATCACACATGCAATAAGTGTTGGAGCTGGGAGTTGAACCTAGATGTATCCATTTTGCTAAGTAACAACTATCCTCCACCCCCACACAAATCTTAAAGGTATAAAGTAACAACCATTTACTTACTTCATGATTCTGTCTGTTGGCCGTTTGGCTGGACTCAGCTCCATGATTCTTTCAATCAGGCTTGGCTAAATTTTGCTGGGTTCCCTTTTGCCTCTGTGGTTAACTGCCAAGTCAGCTGGGAGCTCACTAGTCTAAGATAGTTCAGTTAGATTGGCTCTTTTTTGCTCCACATGATGTCTCGTCCTTCAGCAAGCTAGCCCAGGCTTGTTGTCATGGCTGCAGCGGTAGGTTACTGAAAGAATAAGAGGAAGCATGGAAGACCAGAATGTCACAACTTTCCTTTCCACACAAAGCCAATCACAAGGTCAGCCCAGATTCAACGGATGGAGAAATAGATTCTACCTTTTGTTGGGAGGAACAAAAATTACCTTACAAAGAGTATTGATAAAAGGAGAGGCAATCTGGTCTAAGTTCCCACATTCTTGAGCACTATGTTATTGTTCAATTGTTATTTTCTCTAATTCAGGTATATAGGTCAAAGGCACTCCCCTGAATATTTGTTTGTTGAAAACTTATGATCTGTTCTGTGGGTTTTTTAACAGTGCATTTTCATTTAATTTTTTATAAGACCTACAGAGCAAGATCAAAGACAAATAAAACAAGTAAGTGGTACACTGCATCTAATTATTTCTCTTCAAAACAGTTGCAAAAATAGCACATCTAGTAATTATCCATATGATGATGTTATTTAAACATTTCAAAACTCTCAATTGGAGCTCAAACATGATAAAAAGCAAGTAAATATCATGTCAAGCAGTGATATTACATAGGAACTGTTAACAAGGTATTGAATTGATACTTGTGAATTTCCTGGTAGCTTTTCAAAGGAAATGTTGCTGCCTAGAGTTATTCTTCATTTTGAAGAATCAATTCATTATGTAAGTCCTTGTTACTCCTCTCTTCTAAAATTTAGAACAATTTATTCAAAGTCCCCAATGGGGAAGTGTGACAGTATGATTAAGAGGCTCTCTTTGGAGTTAGGCTGGTATCATCATATAATTACTGAGGAGCGTCAGATAAGTTATTTTACCTCCAAACTCAGTTTTTACATCAGCCAAATGGGAATTATCATAGTAGGTACATCCTGTGTCTCTACATAAGACAACAATACAAAACATAAAACCTTGCAGATAGTACTTTTTAAATAAATATTTTAATAAAAAATTGGAGCAGTCTTATTTCAGATAGTAATGGTAATAAATACACATTTAGAAACTTAAGAAAGAAAAAGAGATGCTTACATTTTTAAATTGTATTCTAGTCCAACAGCAACTTTGAAAGTAAGTGATTTTTAATATCCATGGAAGTATTTTAGATGAACCATCTTTCAGATAATTTCTAACTTCCTTCCAAATGGTATAGATAGTAAGTAAGAAGAAATCTCTTCCATCCATTGCCCTATTTTGTCCGTTTAACTCACTGACAGGATTTTTCTTCTATCATTCCCTTTACCCTGGACAGACTTAACCTGCCCAAAGGACCAATTACCTACCAGTATTCAGTACCTGACCTTTTCCAGGAAGTTAACATTTGAAAGATTTACTCTAAAGGTGTAAGGAGAAGGCAGGTAAAAAAGGTCTATGGAAGTCAGACAGAAATATAGGGATGCCACGTTCAAAACAACGAAGGCAACATCAGCAACAACAACAAAACTAAGAAACACAGAGTCAGAGACTCCAGACTAAATTTGGGGCATAGTTTTGGAAAGAGAATGGGCCCAACACTACAGATGAAGGCAATTTACTCAACTACCTGTTACCTACATTAACATCAGCATAAAAGGATCAAAGTTGAAGGATTTTTTAAACACAGAGAAGTGAAGCATGGGGTAAACCAATTTTGCATACTCTGTCTCTTTCCCCTCTTTCTTTCCCTCTCTCCTTCTCTCATTGCTCATTTTCCATTTCCTCCTGTGTCTCTTTAAAAAAAAAACCTATAAATAAAGAATACAAATCATTTTTCTATTATTTGCTATATTCTTCAATGGAGATTATTTTCACCAACTTAAATCCACACATATATAATAACAATAACAGCTTATAGATGTTAGTGCTTATTATGTGCTGATTGCCTTTTTAAACTTTTTTTAAGTTAATAAAAGTCATTTTTAGAACAAACAGTTTTAGGTTCACAGCAAAATTGGATGGAAAATACAAAGGGTCCCCTATATCCACTGTTTCCACACATGCAAAACCTCACCCTACTATCAACATTCTGAACCAAAGTAGTGTATTTGATACAATTGAACCTATAGTCACGCATCATTATCATCCAAAGTCCATTGTTTACATTGGGGTTCACTCTTGGTGCTGTATATTTTATGGGGTAGACAAATCTATAATGACACGTATCTATCATTATAGTCTCATACAGGGTATTTTCTCTGTCCTAAGAATCTCTATACTCTGCCTATTCATCCCACCCTCCCCCTAGTCCCTGGCAACTACTAATCTATGTGCTGTCTTCATTCTTCTGCCTTTTCCAGAATGGCATATAGTTAGAATCAAACAGTATGTAGCCTTTTCAGATTGACTTCTTCCACTTAGTAATATGCATTTAAGTTCCTCTGTATCTTTTTATGGCTTGATAGCTCATTTCTTTTTAGCACAGAGTAATTTTTAATTTAATGGATGTACAGTTTATCTACTTTCTGAGCTTTTTATGCATATAAGCAGAGACAAACAGCTGCATATTATGAAATCTAATCATTTCAACGATCATATTATTCTTATTGAACAAATGAGACCACTGGAGTAAAGAGAAATTGACATGGCCAAAAGCACCTGGAAAAAAAAAAAAAGGCAGTTATAGGCCATGCATGGTGGTTCATGCCTATAAGCCCAGCATTTTGGGAGGCCGAGGCAGGAAGATCACTTGAGCACAGGAGTTGGAGACCAGCCTCAGCAACAAAATGAGACTCTGTCTCTGTATTAAAAACTTCATGAATTTATGCTTATTGCCTGGGTGACAAAATAATCTGTACATCAAACCTCCATGACATGCAGTTTATCCATGTGACAAACCTGCACATGTAATCCCAAACCTAAAATAAAAGTTTAAAAGAAAAAAAATGATAGCTAGAAAGAGGTCTAAACTCAGGTCTTTATATCTTCAAAGTCTATCTTCCCTGCTGTACCTACATGAGAGATTATGTTACATATCTCTCTTAAAAGTACATTAACCAAAGTCTTATCAGTTTGTGTATCACTCCCCTTTTTTATTATACTTTAATTTCTGGGGTACATGTGCAGGTTGTGCAGGATTGTTACATAGGTATACGCATGCCATGGTGGTTTGCTGCATCCATCTCCCCCGTCAGTCACCTATATTAGGTATTGTTCCTAATGTTATTACTTCCCAATCCCCCCATCCCCTGCTATCTCTCCCCAACCCACCCCTCAACAGGCCCCAGTGTGTGATGTTCCTGTCCCTGTGTCCCTGTGTTTTCATTGTTTAACACCTACTTATCAGTGAGAACATGCAATGTTTGGTTTTCTGTTCTTGTGTCAGTTTGCTGAGAATGATGGTTTCCAGCTTCATCTATGTCCCTATAAAGGATGAAAACTCATCCTTTATTATGGCTGCATAGTATTCCATGGTATATACGTGCCACATTTTCTTTATCCAGTCTATCATTGATGGGCATTTGGGTTGGTTCCAGGTCTTTGCTATCTTAAACAGGGCCGCAATGAACATACGTGTACATGTGTCTTTATAACAGAATGATTTATAATCCTTTGGATATATGCCCAGTAATGGGATTGCTGGGTCAAATAGTATTTCTATTTCTAGATCCTTGAGGAATTGCCACACTATCTTCCACAATAATTGAACTAATTTACACTCCCACCAACAGTGTAAAAGTGTTCCTATTTCTCCACATCCTCTCCAGCATCTGTTGTCTCCAGATTTTTTAATGATCGTCATTCTAATTGGTGTGAGATGGTATTTCAATGTGGTTTTGATTTGCATTTCTCTAATGACCAGTGATAATGAACATTTTTACATATGTTTGTTGGCTGCATAAATGTCTTCTTTTGAAAAGGGTCTGTTCATATCCATCACCCACTTTTTGATGGGGTTTTTTTTCTTGTAAATTTGTTTTAGTTCTTTGTAGATTCTGGATATTAGCCCTTTGTAAGATAGGTAGAGTCCCAAAATTTTTTCCCATTCTGTTGATTGCTGGTTGATTCTAATGATTGTTTATTTTGCTGTGCTGAAACTCTTAAGTTTAATTAGATCCCATTTGTCTATCTTGGTTTTTGTTGCCATTGCTTTTTTCATTCGAGCAGTAAGTTTTGATAGAAACAAGAAGCACTATACCCAGGACAACTGTATTATTATAAAGAATTTTTCTTTTAAAAAAAGGAAAGAACAGCAGCAACAAAACAACTATCATGATATGTCTTCTGATCACATATAGGTCATAAAGGTCTTTAGATCATTCCAACCCATGTACCCACCCTATTTTACACTATGGGCCTTGGAAAGATGTGTATTTTCTAAATTATCTTAAAACTTCAAACTAGAAATCCCCCCATTCTTTTTAGTCACAGTGAAGATAAAACTACACTTGAAGTATTTCACAAGTTTACAGATGTCTAAGTTCTCACCTATAAGGCTTAAATCTGGTGAATTGGAGATTGAAGAAAATGGGAAAGCAATTGGGAAGGCCTGTTTAAAATCTGACATTAGGCAATGAAAGGGAAAAATGTTTCACTCTCTTATGATGTCTGCACTTTCAAAGCAACTGCCAACTCGTCTTTTTATATCTATTTGAAAATATATTGTCCACACTTCATGCTTCAGTTTTACTTGAACTATCATCTGTTTGCCTTTTCAGCAGAATAATCCTGGAGGAGTTTTTAATTCTATATGTAAATGTTGATTTTTAATATGGACTGTTATAGTAGTGATTTATACCATGGGTTAAAACCACAGATACTTCCTTTAAAAATTCTTATTCTCACAGTAACTACCATGTCTACAACAACATTCAGTTTACTTTTCAAGGGATTGAGAAGCAAAGAAATATTAAATGGGAACTAAGTATCTGATTACATTTTCTCTGGGACTTCCAGGGATAAAGAAATGTATAAATGACAGAAAAATGTTCAGCCATGATTTAATTCAGTATACATGTTCTACTGTAATTCTAAAAAACAAAGTCCGTAGTTGGTATAAACAACTTAATTTTTGATTAGAAAATTATTTATATGGAGAATGAGGAACCCAAAAAGGAAAAGGAAAAATTGGGGAGGAAAAAAGGACACTACGTTTTTTTATGAGAGGAGAAAGGAAGAAACCACTCAGGCAGGCCATTAGGGTAGGTGCTTGGTTGAATTCTTTCAAGCAACAGGACAGCCTGAAAAATCAAGCTGCAGGCAGAGATAAGGGAACTTGCACAGGGGGGCCTGCCTAAGACATACCCACAGCCACACAAATAAGAAAGGCCTACACAGGTTATTTGTTCAGACATGCCCACAATGGAAAATTACATCTTCTGACACACGTGCAGTAAGGGGAACAAAGCAATATGGAGTAGTTCAAGCTAAGGGCCCTCAGGCACATTAGGAGGACAGGGTGGAGCTACCAGAAATCTGCACCTTATACAAATGAGACACTCAGCCTTCATGGGTTTCTTATAAAACCCCTTGTATTCAACTGTGAAAATGGCAACTCTCTTTTGGGCACCGTCTCCACGGTGGTGAAATTTCTTCTTCCACTTATTAAACTTTCACTCCAACCTCACCCTTGGTATCCATGCTCCTTAATTTTCATGGTCACGAGTCAAAGGACTTCAGGTGATAACTCAAACAATGAGAGACTGTTACATTGTGGTCCTTTGATGAGACGATAACATTTACATCTTTTCAGACAGTATTGTTTAATTAGAGACTTAATTTTAGGATGTAAGAGAAAATTAATGAGAGAAGTTCTATGCCCATAAGAAATGGAGACCCCTGGTACGGCTTCCTCTTTGTTTCATGGGCTGCCTGGATAGCATACACATGATGGGCTCCATCTTTCCCCAAATTATATAATAGCTTCCCTTTGTAAGGTGTCCAGGCTCTTTAAAATCTTTCTAACCTCATCACACACATTTTCTTTACTCACTGCACTACACTTACCAGGGAAGGGAGTGAGGGATGTCTTACATTTTGGCCTTCTCATATCCACATATAGTTTCCTAAGAAAAGTGTGAAAGTACTAATTCAAGTAATGATTTAAAAAGAAAAAAAAAAAGCTTCTTGTCATGTGCGGTAATATTTCCTAAGGGAAATGTGGGAATTAACATATATTGAGAACTTTTCTTGCTCAGACTCTCCAGTGAGGCCAAACCTATTTTCAGATTTTTATTCCTCCTGAATTTTGGATTCATATTTCTGGCCTCAGATTCCACTAGTATTGGAGGTTGATGAATTTCAGTAAGGAGTTCTTGATTTGTTTATATACGACCTCATCCTGTTTAAAACTATATCTTGAATTCATACTGTATCTCCCATGACTACTCTAGGCCAGATTATGATCCTCTCTCACTTGGATTATTGTAGTTGACTTTTTACAGGTTCTCCCCATCTATTCAATTTACCACTCCACCCTATGGAGTGGTAATCCAATCTCATCAGGTCTGTCAGGTCTTTGAGAATGTAAATCAGAGTTCAATTGGAATGTAAAGGATGACTCAGTGGTTTTCTCTTGCCCTTAGGGTAAATCTAAAACTTTGACCAGGTCTTGAAGGTTCTGTAAAAAATTCTGCTCACCCTCACCTTGTGCAAATTTATACCAAGTACCATACTATTGCTATAATGTCTCTTGACCCCAAAAAGAAAAAGTGGGGGAGGAAGGACCAGAGAAGACTGAGAGCAGAGCTACTGCAGATTTGTACAATGCCTTAGTGCAAATCAGGAAATAATGCAGACCTCCGGGCTGAGTAATGTAACAGAAGATACACTTTCAGGGAAGATTAATTAAGAAGAGTTTCCTCCAACACGCCCTTGGTGCATGTAGCACCTCAGTAGGTTATAGAATGCATTCAGTGGGGTGTGCACACTGAGCTAGAGTTCCTTGAACAGGGTACTAGTACTGAACTATTTCCAGTGTTCCTTTCCCAGACTTACAGTCTTCCAAAATTGCCAACATCCTCCTGTCCCATTCTCATTCTTCACTATGTACACAGTAGTAACTTTCTTAGTCTTGTGTTCCCCCCATCAAGTTTACTTAACACTATTAGTAATATAAAGTCATTAAATAATTTTACTGTTGTTTTTGTTGCTGTGTAAAAGCTTATGCCTCAGTAGACTGCAAGTTCCATATGGCCAGAAGCTCTGTGTTCTTTTTCGTTTTGGCATCCCTTTTGGGAGTGACTGGCATACAATAGAGCTGCAATAAACATTTAACAAAGAAAGCCATTTGTTTAGGTACAGTAGCTCTTGCTCTTTGCTGTGCATTTAAATTATACATTGAGAATTTTTTTAAATCTGATGTTGTTAAAAGAAAAACTTCAGCTAAATTAAATTTAAAGAAGTTTAATTGAGTGAACCAGGTAGGCCCCAGAATCACAGCAGATACAGAGAGACTCCAGTGCAGCCACATGTTAGAAGAAGATTTATAGACAAAAAAGAAAAGTGATATACAGAAATTGGAAGTGAGGTACAAAAACAACTGGATTGGTTACAGCTCAGTACTTACCTTATTTGAACACAGTTTGAACACTCAGCAGTAAATGCGTGTTTGAAGTATGACTCCTGGGATTGGACAAGACTCAGCTATTCTTATAGGTACATACTCTTAAGTTAGGTTTTCTGTCCTGTCCACCTATTAAGTTAGGTTTCAGTTCATCCACAGGACTCAAATATAAAAATATGGAGTCCTTCTCAGGCTATATTTATTAATAGTTCACTTTAACAATGCCCAGTCCCCCACCTCAGAAAATTCCATTTAAGTGGCCAGTAGTGAGGCATAGGCATAACAATTATTAAAATTTTCCCAGGTGATTATAATTTATAGCTGAAGCTGAGACCTACTGTTCTATCTTAGTATTTTTCCAACTTTAAAGTGTATGAGAATTTTCTGTAGATTCTGTTAAGTTAGGATTCTAATTTACCACATTTGGGGCACAGCCTAAGCTACTGCACTTCAACATTAATGTTGCTGATGCTGCTTGCTGGTCCACGGCCCACACTTTGGATAGCAAAAGTAACAAAACTTTTATAACCTGTTCTTCTCATGTTCACTCAACCAAGACACAGAAAAGGTAAACATGCATGGGCCCACGGGCTGTAACAATACCAAAATAATTGGATTGGTTTGAAAAAGAAGGGACTGAATGAAATTAACATGAACAGCTGTGCAATGGATTATCAAATAATGCTACTTAAAATTTCATATATATAGATGTCCTAGAACCTTGTCATTTTAAGTCAACCATCATGATCACAATGCATTACGCAATTTGGGAAACCTGTGTTTGTCAGTAACATGATTAAAGCTTTAGATCCTCTTAAACTCAATTATACTCTTCCCATAAACCGAGAAATATGATATGTGGGTTGGCAGATTATATGTAACATTCAGTTTGTAGAGATACTTTCACCAGTTACTGACTTAGAAATCACTTCTTCAATCCCTCCTCCTCGCCCTCATCACTGCTGTGGGAGAGGAGAGGAAAGAAGAAGAAAAACATGCACAAAGCTCATCTCAATCCTCCCCTGCCCCCAAGAAAATAAGTTTGGCAAAGGTTAACATAATCTCCATCTAGGTTTGAAACTTTTGAGCTTCTATAACCAACTGGAAGTTATTGTATGGTATGAATTCCATGAAAGAATGGTTAAATTTGTCTATAGCCATAACAGACTCTGAAGGGATACAAATGGAATACTAAGCTGAATCTATAAAAGATTAACCTGACAGAAAGTTTGTCTTTCATGATGAGTCTTCAAGCTTGTGCAAAACTGGGACTGTTTTTTAATCGACTCTATTTCCAAGGTTTAAAATGTAAATAGAGCACAATAAGTCTTTTTTATATTAAATATGTGACCTCATGTAACAACTAATCTAAGATTTATTTTTTCTAGAACTTGTAAAAATCTTTATTAAAAACACAGAAATTAAGTGATGCTAATCCATAAATGTCTATTTATTCCATTGAAGATTAGCATCTGTATCATTCTAATGTTTAAAAAACTTACAAAGAGGCATATCTATAGAACTAATCAAATACTAAGAAGAAAGAAAAGGGGAAAAATAGCTAAATTTGAACAAAACATACTGTCATCCTGTTATTGCTCACTTCAAAATGAAAAACAAGATTCCAGGCAAAATGGCTGACTAGACACAGCCAGAAAAATGCCTCTGCCATGGAGAGGAATAAAAATATCAAGTAAACTATTACACTCTGAACCAATCTTTTAAGAGGAAGCACTGAAAATCAATAGAGAGGCAACACAGACACGTGGTTGGAGAAGGAAGAATCTGGGAAGCCTGCTCAGAGAAGCTGGATGCCAAGACTGACTCCAGTCCTGAACTGGACCCAAGATAGGGTTAAGTGAAGGAACTCCAGAACACTACTCCAATTGTAGAATGCTGGGATCCTACCTACAAGAATTCCCAGGCACCTCAAGCCTTTAAACTGACAGGAGAAGTTGCCTAGAGAACAGACAGAGGCACAGCTCAAACCAATGCAGAGCCCAAAAGATTTTGCTACATAGTGCAGCTACAGAAAAACATGACTGTAGGTACCCATCCCCCAAGGCTCTCCATCTTGCACTAAGTGGCTTCAGCTTCTGCTGTCTGCCAGGCCAGAGGAGAGCATGGCTGCCCATGCCATAGGACTGGGGTACATTTAATCCAGGTGTCCCCTTGCCTGCCTGCCCCTCCTTGAAGGAGGATGCCTACAGCACAGCCTCCACTGAGCCATCTGAGTGTTTTGCTGGTTGCCTGGGAGCAGTTCACTACCTACCAGAATAGCCAGTGCTCGACCTGGAGGGCCCAGAGAACAAATCTGCTGGCCTGGTCCCAACTAACCAGGACTGAAGTATACCACTCAAGGGTATTCAGCCGGGATCTGCGGCCTGAGCTCTAGCAGGGGAGGAGCCCCCATTCTCAGAAAACAGGGAAAAGTATGGCACAGGTTCACGTGACGGCACAGGTTCATGTGACGGCACAGGAGATGTGTGTCCTCCCTTTACAAGACATGTCTAGAAAGGATGTGGCCTGAAGCCAGCTGTGACTTCTTTCCTGGGGAGCCCTGTGGCCTGAAACATCTGCAATGGCTCAGCAATCTGGGTGCAAATGGCTTGGGACATGCCTATCTTGTCAGGCCTGCTATGAAAGAGGACACCAGAGGAAGACCTGCCCAGCTGGGGAAGCATGAGCTAGCAGAGCTCCACAGCCATCTGCTGTGCTGAAAAACCCCAGAATGTGGGCACCATAGGGTTGCACACTGTAATAGATTAGTCTCACACTACTATGAAGAAATACCCGAGACTGGGTAATTTATAAAGGAGAAAGTTCCAATTGACCATAGTTTTGCTTTTCGGGGAAGCCTCAGGAAACTTACAATCATGGTGGAAGGCAAAAGAAAAGAAGGAGCCACCTTCTTCACAGGGCAGCAGGACAGAGTGAGTGCAATCAGGGGAAACGCCAGATGCTTACAAACTATGAGATCATGTGAAAATTCACTATCATGAGAATAGAATAGGGGAAACTGCCCCCATGATTCAATCGCTTTCCACTGGATGCCTCCCATGACACGTGGGGATTATGGAGATTACAATTTAAGAAGAGATTTTGGGTGGGGACACAGCCAAAACATTTCACACACTCATGGCACCACTGCCTTGCCTGAGGGTCCTCTGCTCTTCATGCACTGCATCACTAGATCATCCGCAGACATACTCCACAACCCACTCTGACTTTGGTCAGCCCAGGGGATCAGCAGGTCCCTGGGAAATTGTAGGCATCCTGGTGACCTAACCCTCAGTTCAGACTGTCCCCTAAGGGAGGTGGGAACACAGTCTCTCAATGTCCCCCTTGGAAAAAAGAAAATGTTTCTGCTACCAGTAGTTGAAGGTGATACCACCAAGGCCCAGGAAGGGACTTGTGATCTCTTGCTGATCTCTCCATCTTGCACTAAGGGAGTGATCTCTTGCTGCTCACTTATTTTCCTTATAGCACTGCCACAGAGGCACTGAAATACAAAACTGGCACAAGAGACTGAGTATGAGCCTCACTCTGTTGACCCTAACTCTTAAGCACCATCTACTGGATTGCAGCCTGAGTTACACTACCAAACAAAAATATATTACTTCAACAAACACCTGTGAAACTGATCTACAAGGAACCCATACAAAGCCATGGCCCTCTGAGAGCTCCCAGAAACAAAGCCAATCCACCATACACACATACACCACAGCCAAAATCTCTAGGGAAAAAAGATATAAAAACAAAAAGCCTCATCCAAACAACAGCAAATTCAAAAAGTTAAAGCAGTACTAGCTCCCTCTGATGAGAAGGAATCAGTACAAGAACTCTGGAAATTCAGAAAGTCATGGGATTTTATTACCAAAAATATTTGCACTGGTTCTTTAGTAAAGATCCCTAATCAGAGTCAAATGTCTGAAATAATTGACAAAGAATTCAGAATCTGGATGGCATGGAAGCTCAACGAGATCCAAGAGGAAGTTGAACTCCAGTCCAAGGAAGCCAGAAAAACAACACAACTTTTGAAAGATTAAATAGCTATATTAATAAAGAACCAAACTGAACTTATGGAATTGAAATGTTTACTAGTGGAATTTTATAAAACAACTGGAAGCTCAACAATAGAGTAGACCAAGCAGAGGAAGGAATTGCACAGCTTGAATACCAGTCAGACAAAATTAAAAGGAATTTAAAAAATGAATGAAGCCTCTGAAAAATATAGGATTATGTAAAACAACCAAACCTACAATTCATTGGCATTCCTGAGAAAGAAGAGAGAGCAAGCAATTTGGAAAACCTACTTGAGGATATAGCCCAGAGAAATTTCCACAATCCCTCTAGAAAGGTCAACCTGCAAATACAAGAAATTCAGAGAACCCTTGTGAGAAGCTATACAAAATGTCCAGCTCCAATGTACCTATTCAACAGACTTTCCAAGGTCAACATGAAATAAAAAAGTCTTAAAGGCAGCTAGACAAGAGTCATATCACTTAAAAGGGAACCTTATCAAGCTAACAGGGGACTTCTCAGCAGAAACATTACAATCCAGAAAAGAGTGGGGATCTATTTTTAGCATTCTTAAAGAAAAGAAATACCAACCAAGAATTACATATATCATTAAACTAAGCATCATAAGCAAAGGACAAATAAAATCTTTCCCATAAAAGCAATCACTAAAGGGATTTGTTACCACTAGACTGGTCTTACAAGAGTTTAAGGGAGTTTTAACATGGAAACCAAAGAATACTATCTGGTACCACAGAAGCATACAAAAGCACTTCAACCACAGACCTTACAAAGCAACTACATAATCAAGACTACAAAGCAACAAGTCAACAACTCTGCAACAGGAAAAAAATTTCACATATTAACCTTGAATGTAAAGTGTCTAAATGTTTGACTTAAAAGACACAAAGTAGCAACTTGGATTAAAAAAAAAATTCAAACTTCTGTTGTCTTAAGGACACCCATCTCACCTGTAATGACACCCACAGATTCCATGTAAAGGAATGGAGAAAGATCTATCACAAAAATGGAAAACAAAAAAGAGCAGGTGTCACTATTCTCATACAGAATAAAACAGACTTTAAACCAACAAGAGTACAAAAGGACAAATAAGGCCATTACATAATGATAAAGCTTTTGGTTCAACAAGAAGACTTCATTATCTTAAATACATACACACCCAAAAATGGAGCATCCAGATTCATAAAACAAGTACTTCTAGACCTAGGAAAAGACTTAGCCACATAATAATAGTAGAGGACTTCAACACCTCTCTGACAGCATTAGACAGATCATCAAAGCACAAAACTAAGAAATTCTGGATATAAATTCAACAGTCAGTCAATTGGATTTAATAGCGTCTACCCATTACTCCACTCAACAACCACAGAATATACATTATTCCTACATACACGTGGAATATACTCTAAGACTGACCACATTTGGGGTCATAAAGAAAGTCTTAATACATTTTTTAAAAAGTTAAATCATACAAAGCATGGCTTTCTCAGACCACAATGTAATAAACATAGAAATAAATACCAAGAGGAACTCTCAAAACAGCACAATTACATGAAAACTAAACAATTTGCTCCTTAATGCCTTTTAGGTAAACAATAAATCAAGGCAGAAATCAAAAAATTAAACAAATGAAAACAGAGACAAAGTATACCAAAATCTCTGGGATGCAGCAAAAACAGTGTTAAGAGGAAAGTTTATAGCACTAAATACCTACATCAAGAAGATAGAGCTCAAATTAACAATCTACCATTGCACCAAAGGAACTAGTAAAACAAAAACAAATCCCAAAGATAGCAGAAGAAAGGGAATGACTAAAATCAGAGCAGAAATAAACAAAATTGAGACCCCCAAAAAATGTACAGAGACAGTGAAATAAAAAACTGTTTTTTTGAAAGGATAAACAGGATTGGTAGAGCATTAACTAGATTAACAAAGATGAAAAGAGAGAGGATCCAAATAAGTGCAATCATAAATGACAAAGGTGATATTACAACCAATCCCACAGAAACACAAAAGATCCTCAGAAATTGTGATGAACACACCCATGTATACAAACTAGAAAAACTAGAGGTAAAGTACAAATTCTTGGAAATATGCAGCCTCCAAAAATTGAATCAGGAAGAAATCAAAACCCTGATCAGACCAAAAGCAAGTTCTGAAACTGAATCAGTAATTCAAAGAATCTACCAATCAAAAATATCCCTAGATCAGATGGATTCACAGTCAAATTCTACCAGATGTGCAGGGAAGAGGTCTTTCCAATCCTATTGAAACTATTCCAAAAAGTCAAGAAGAAATGATTGCTCTCTAACTCATTCAACAAAAGCATTACCATCTTAATACCAAAATCTGGTGAAGGCACAATGAAAAAGAAAACTATAGGCCAATACCCCTGATGAACATAGTCACAAATATTTTCACTAAAATACTTGCAAACCAAATCCAACAGTACATCAAAAATTAATTCCCCATGATCAAGTAGGCTTTATTCCCGGGATGCAAGGTTGATTCAACATATGCAAATCTACAAATGCGCTTTACTACATAAACAGGATTTTAAACAAAAACCTTATGATCATCTCAATAGACACAGAAAAAGCATTCAGCAAAACCCAGTATTACTTCATGATAAAAACCTTTAACAAACTAGGTATCAAAAGAGCAAACCTCAAAATAATAAGAGCCATCTACGACAGACACACAGTCAATATCATACTGAAAAGGCAAAAGTTGGAAGTGCTTCTCTAAAGAGTTGGAACAAGAGAAAGATGTTCACTTTTGCCATACCTACTCAATATAGCATTGGAAGTCCTAGATAGAACAATCAAGTAAGAGAAAGAATTATAAGGCATCCAAATAGGAATAGAGGAAGTCAAATTACCTCTTCACTAACAATATGATTCTAGTCCTAGAAAACCCTAAAGACTCCAACAAAAGGCTCCCCTGCATCTGACAAAAAACTTCAGGAGTCTCAGGATACAAATCAATGAACAAATATCAGAAGCATTTCTCACAAGGCTACAGTAACCAAACAGCATGACTGGTACTAAAACAGACAACGGAGCAGGACAGAGACCTTAGATCTACAATCATCTGATCTTCAACAAACCTGACAAAAACAAGCAATGGGGAAAGGATCTCCTATTCAGTAAATGGTGCTGGGAAAACTGGATAGCCATATGCCGAAAACTGAAACTGGACACTTCCTTATACCTTATACAAAAATTAACTCAAGATGAATCAAAGACTTAAATGTAAAACCCAAAACTACAAAAACTTCAGAAGAAAACCTAGGCAATACCATTCAGGACATAGGCACGGGCAAAGACATCATGACAAAAACACAAAAAGCAATTTCAACAAAAGCCAAAATTGACAAATGGGATCAAACTGAACTAAGGAGCTTCTGCATAGCAAAAGAAATTATCATCAGAGTGAACATACAACCTACAGAATGGGGGAAAATTTCTGCAATCTGCCCATCTGACAAAGGTCTAATATCCAGAGTTTACAAGGAATATAAACATATTTACAAGAGAAAAACACAGCACACAACCCCATCACAAAGTGGACAAAGGATATGAGCAGACACTCAAGAGAAGATATTTAAGTGCCCAATAAATATGAAAAAAAATCTCAACATCATTGATCATCAGAGAAATGCAAATCCAAACCACATTAAGATACCATCTCGTGCCAGTCAGAATGGTCATTATTAAAAAGTCAAGAAACAACAGACGCTGGAGAGGATGTGGAGAAATAGGAACACTTTTACACTGTTGGTGGAAATGTAAATTAGTTCAACCATTGTGGAAAACAGTGTGGTGATTCCTCAAGGATCTAGAGCCAGAAACACCATTTGACCCAGCAATCCCATTACTGAGTATATACCCAAGGGAATATAAAGCATTCTACTATAAAGACACATGCACACATATGTTTATTGCAGCACTATTTACCACAGCAATGACATGAAATGAACCCAAATCCCCATCAATGACAGACTGGATAAAGAAAATGCAGTACATATACACTATGGAATACTATGAAGCCATAAAAAAATGAGACCATGTCTTTTGCAAGGATATGGATGAAGCTCAAAGCCGTCATCCTCAGCAAACTAACACAGGAACAGAAAACCAAACACAGTATGTTCTGACTTATAAGTGGAAGCTGAACACTGAGAACACATGGACACAGAGAGGGAAATAGCACACTCCAGAGCTTGTTTGTGGGGTTGGGGTTGAGGAGAGGAACTTAGAGGATGGGTCAATAGACACAGCAAATCACCGTGGCACATGTATACCTATGTAACAAACCTACACATTCTGCATAGGTATCCTATTTTTTTTAAGAGGAAAAAACAAATTAGTAGTATTTCTATACAATAATAACATTCAAGCATTCAAGCTGCAAGCCAAATTGAAAATTCAATCCCACTTAAAATATCCATCCATACAAAAATAAATATCTAGAAATACTTCTCACCAAGAAGGTGAGAAACCTCTATAAGGAGAGGTAATAAAGTACTGCTGAAAATAATCATAGATGACAGAAACAATTGGGAAAATATTCCATGCACATTTGTTTAAAGGATATTGAAAAAGTCAACATCCTTTAAGTATCCATACTGCCCAAAGCAATGTATAGATTCAATACTATTCCTATCAAACTACCAACATCATTTTTCACAGAATTAGAAAAAAAAATTCTAAATTCATATGGAACCAAAAAAGAGCCTGAATAGCCAAAGTAATTCTAAGCAAAATGAATAAAGCTAGAGGCCTCACAACTTCAAACCATAATATAAGGCTAGAATAACAAAAACAGCATGGTAATGGTACAAAAATAGACACATAGACCAATGGGATGGAACAGAACATGCAGAAGAAAAACCACACACCTACAGCCATATGATCTTTGATGAAGTTGACAAAAATAAGCAATGGGGAAAGAGATCGTTTTTCAATAAAGGAAACTGGGGTAGCAGGATAGCCATATCCAGAAAAATGAAACTGGCCCCTACTTTTCACCATATACAAAAATTAGCTTGACTTGAATTAAAGACATAAATATAAAACCTCAAACTACAAAAGCCCTAGAAGAAAACCTATGAAATATCTTTCTGGACATTGGTTTAGGCAAATAATTTATCATCATATCCTCAAAAGCAATCACAGCAAAACCAAAAATTGACAAGTGGGACCTAACAAAACTAAAGAACATCTACACAGCAAAGGAAACTATCAACCATGTAAACAGACACCTACCGAATGGGACAACATATTTGCAAACTATGCATCTGAGAAAGGGCTAATATCCAATATCTAGGATGTCAACAATCTTCCCCTCAAAAGAAGTCACACAAGCGGCCAAGAAACACATGAAAAAATGCACATCATTACTAATAATTAGAGAAAAGGAAATAAAAACCACAATAAGATACTATCAGTACTCAAAATGATTATTATTAAAAAGTCAAAAATCAGCAGATGTTGCTGAGGCTGTGAAGAAATACTACTTATGTGCTGTTGGTGGGAATGTAAATTAGTTCAAACCCTGTGGAAATCAGTTTGGAGATTTCTCAAATAATTTAAAACAGGACTACTATTTGGCCCAGCATTCCCATTACTGGGTATATCCCTAACAGAAAATAAATCATTCTACCAAAAAGACATCTGTATGCATATGTTTACTGCAGCAATATTTACAGTAGCAAAGACATGGAATCAACCTAGGTACTTTCCAATGGTGGACTTGATAAATAAAATATAGTACATATATGCCACAGAATACTATTCAGCCATCAAAAGAGAGTAAAATTATGTCTTTTGCAGCAACATGGATGCAGCTGGAGGACATTATCCTAAGGAAATTAACACAGAAATGGAATAACAAATATCACATGTTTTCATTTGTAAGTGGGAGCTAAACCTTGGGTACACACAGACATAAAGACAGAAAAAAAGAGACACTAGAAACTCCAAAAGGAGAAAAACAGGGTTGAGAACATGGGCTGAAAATCTCCCTATTGGGTACTATGTTCACTACCGGGTGATGGAGTCAACAGAGGCTCAAACCTCAGCATCATGCAATATAGCCTTGTAAGAAACCTGTACATGTACCTCCTGAATCTAAAATTAAAAGAAAAAGAAAAAAATAAAATAAAATACAAATTGTATTGCATCATTCTGTACCTCTTACTAGAGAAGTTGCAGACTGCTAAGACAAACATTATGTTGATAGAGCGATATTTTAATTAACCCATTCAATGACTTAATGAGCATTTGAGTTTGCTAGTATAGGAAATTTTATTCACAAATGTTCTGTCCTGATGGATAGCATTGGTAATATATAAATACACAGCAATAAAAATGCTATTTTTAATAAATATAAGGTTTACATATTTATAAAATGTTTGATATCTCCTAATCATTTCTAAAAATTTTCATCTTTTTACTAAATGTTCACTTTTTATCTATTGATGATTGTGGAGGACTCCATGTAGACTTTATTGCATTTAGAAAACTCCATATGGGTATTTTTTAAACAGTGGGAGGGGGGTCTACAATGTTTTCCAGGACTTGGATGAAATTGAATGTTTTTAATGAACATTATATCAAATGGTAAAATGTACTGAATATATAAAATGATTACTAAGGAAAGAAATGAGCCGAAACATCAAATTCAACTTAAGAAATTTTCTAAAAAGTGACAGGGCATTTCCCAGTCACATTTCTAGTAAAAATATCCACTGCTCTAAAGACTGTTTTTTTCCCCATAACCTTAAAATATGTATATAAAGATATAAATATTTTACAAATGTATATACTTGTATATTTATATAAATATACAATATTGTATATATACATATTTTTTATCTGTACATAACTATATTGTATATTTTACAATTATATATTATTTTTGTATATATTACATTGTACATATACTGTACATATTACATTTATAATATTTTACAAATATATACTTGCATATATATACATATTGTATATTTTGAATATTGTATATTTATGTGTATATAAATATTTTACAAATATATATACTTGTATATATATAGTATATATTGAATATTGTATATTTATGTATATATATACAAGTATATATATTTGTAAAATATAAATTTGTATATATAATATATAAATATATATACAATATTTATGTATACAATACATATACAATATGTATGTATATACAAGTATATATATATTTGTAAAATATAAAATATATATTATAAATGTATAAATACAAATATATATATACTTGACATATTCTAATGTTTTTACTCTATAAAGTACATCTGTTGAAACAGAAAATAAAAGACAAGACAAAATTGAAAGAAAAATGTTAATTTCGTTGTGTTTATGTCTTTGAACTGTTGTGTTTACTCTATTTTATTTTCTTGCCTTCTCCTTGCCCCTTCTTAAATTATTCAATTCCACCATTTCTACTGTTAGGACATTTTTCTCATTGCTTTTGTAACACTGTGGCATTTCCTATTTAGTATATGATCCTTTCCCTGGGGCATCTATTTGCCCATTGATTGACAGTGTGCATTGCTCTCCCACTCTCTTGGTGCTGGTCACCACCATCCTCAGCTTCTACCAAAAGGATATCCTTAGTCAAAATGAGATGGAGAGTCCAGATAAGGTCTAGAGAGATTCTTTTGTTAGACAATACAAAATAGGCTCTCTTATCTACTAGATACTTTTAAGTGGATCATTTTGGAAGGGTCGTGTAAATATTTAAATACATTCAACTGCTAAAGGAACAGCATAATAAAAACAGATTTCTGCAGCCTGGGCTGGGATCCTGACTCCTGATCATTCTTTTGGGCTAGCTCCATTCCACAAGGGGACACCATGTCTCATAGATGAAACATGGGCATTGGTGTCTGAACACCCAGAATTTAAATTCTGAATCCAGCACTAACTTTTCAGGTTCCTTGAAAAAATTACTTAATATCTATGCATTTAGTTTCTTAATATATAGACATAATACCTCACAGTATTGTTATAAAGATTAAAACCAAAAAAATGAGATAGGACTGAGATCACTCATAAGTACCTAATAAATGATAGCTATTTTTAAAGTTTTATAGCAGTTGAATGAAAGTTGTCCTTAGTATCAAAAAGATTTACAACATAGTGTAAAAAGTAGCAATGTTTTGTAGTATAGAGTTTATAAATACAAATATTTGGATAGAAATATATGCCTCTAAAGTATCATGGAATGAAGGAAAAGGCCAGATTTCTAAATTCCATGGATATGTACGAAAAATTATATGCACTGATCAATAAAGTGTGAAAGGGCTGATGAAACAGACTGTATTTTTCTAGGTCAGTAATTTTGTTCTATGAATTATTTATAAGGAAAGTGAAGTAGAAATAAAAGAAATATGAAAGCATAAGGCTTACCTTATCAGTCATAATCTTTCAAACATCAGCAATGAAGTTATAATCATTTACCATATGGTGAGACATCCACAAAAAAAAATGTAACATTGTGTCATGTAAAAAATGTATCATACTATGTAGAAGAAATTAATCCCTGTTGAGTTGCTAAGTATCTGCTGTGCTTTCCCTAATTGTGAATTTTTCTTCTCATAGCAAGGTTAAAAAAAAAAAAACTAGATAAAAACAGATTTGTAGGGAGTGAGTTTGTCAGATAAGAATATCTTCTTTATGTGGTCTATTTTAGCATCTGGTACATCATGACCAGCAAATGCCAATACAGAAAAATAGCCATTTATGTCTTATTTTACATACAGGGAAACTGAGGACTGACAGCATGAGGGGAGTAGCACAAGTTAACACAGCTGGCCAGTGGTGATGGCAAAAGGCAGATCAGATCGTGGCTTTTTAATTATCAGTCCTTTACCCTTTCCACTTCACCTGCCTAATTTGTAAAGCATTCTGGCAGGAAGTAACGATAAGAAAAAACAAAGTCAGACTTCGCTTTATGCCAAATTTCATTATTAGATTAAGCAAGCTTTATTGGTGCTATAAATACATAATAAGAAAAAGACAGTAAGATGGCATTTTGACTTATATAATAATAGCTAGTGTATAGGGGACCTTATGTGTCCCATGCCATCATCTAAAAGCTGAACGTGTATTAACTCATTTACCTCCTGATAAAAGCATTATTAATTACTCTTAGTTTACGGATGACACTGAGTCATTGCAAGGTTAAGCCAAAGCCCTAATCACATAATCTAATAATATATTTTTCTAATTTTTGATGGATGCTTATATAAGATCTAAAATTATCGTAACAAAGAATAAAGACATTGTGATCTGAGAAAAATTTATGTCCAGGGTAAACACATAGAATGATTACTTATATGGGAATGTATTATAAGTATATAAGAAAAATGTAGAGCTGATTCAGGCCCAAAACAAATAATATGAATCAAGCTGTACATTAAAATCTATTTCCCAGTTGTTAAGGTCTTACAACTTGAAAATAGCTTATAAGTCATTCTTTTCTCTCCCTACTTCCTCACATTGGGATTTAGGACTACTAACTTATTGTTGCCTGCTGTGTTTGGCCTGTTGATCTAGTCTGGGTGCCAATGAAGCAGTGAAGCCCAAAATGGCAGAATTTTATACTGAGATAACAGAGTAAAGGCCACTTTCTCTTAATGTCTTTTTCTTGAGAGTTTATTCTTCCAATTTAAGGTAATTGGAGAGATTTCCCTTTTTTTCTGAGAGAGGAGTCTTTGATTTGCACTTAGAGTTTTTGGACTGGCTGTGTGTCTCTTCAGCAGGGAAAATATCACTTTGTAATACTGTATGCTGGCAGTAGGACCTGAAATTGCTGGGGTAAGCATAAGTTAGTGAAGAGAGGATAGACACTTTTTAAATTATTAAAGTACAATTGGTACATCATATCTCTAACATTTCCAGGGAAAGACTACTGAAGAATTTATCATTTGTAGATTTATTTTCTTGCAAAACCTTTCTCCTTTTAACTTGTCTTCATGAAAATTTCAGTGGTTCACTTCCCATAAAAATATCATTTATGCTAGTTATGATGACAGCAAAAAAAAAAAAAAAAAAAAGGTTAGAAAGTTACTCTGTGGTAGAGTAAGCTGCCAGTCCTACATAAAACACCTGTGAATAACAACACAAGGAACTCTGTTCTCCTCATTGTGTTCATGCTTTACGTGCTTTGAGGGTGGTAAGTACCATTTTCATTACAGGGTCCTCAAAAATTGTCAGGATGATTCCATCCATTACCAGATAGCATTTAAATTACAGAGAAGCATTTAAATATTTGACATGTTTTTTGAGTTTTCTGGGCCCAATTCTCCATTCATTGTAATGAAGCTATTTCCTGTGAATGCTGACTGCACTGTGCTTGAATTTAATTTGAGGAGCCATTTTCATGTTGGGAAGATTTTTATAATTATTAAACACTACAGATAGACATCAGGGAAGAGGCTTTTATTACAGAGATCTTTCTGTTCCCAGTGCAACATGATGACTTCAAAAACAGAGCACACAGAGGTAATACACAGCTTTTGTAAACAGAAATGCATGGATGGATAAATGAAAAATACCCAAGGCAGACACATAAGATAAGTAAATTCAGGATGGTTATTGGCATGCACTGAAGTATTGTATAATTCTCTCCGTCATTAACCAACAGAAAGCTCTTAACACTGACTTTTAGACTTAACATGTGGAAAACAACAAAAGAAACACGACTTATCTAAAGAGTGTAAAACATAATGCTCACAAATGAGTAAGTACTAATGAGTAGTACAAAACCCTTTTATACTACTATAGAGAAAAAGACTAGAGGTTACCAAAACAAAGCCAGTACTACCCATATGGAGTAGAAAACAAGATTATGTCTAGGAGATGCCCTTCTATCCCAAGTTTTCCCCCGATGTGCTATTGCATCTCTTTCGCTATAAAGCAAAAAGTGCTCTATGAATTAAATTCTGAAAAACATAAATATTTTTCCAAATGCCGGGATACAGTTCCCATAGAATTCACAATACTGTATGTGGGTATGAAACTGTCCTGACCACCACCTTGCCCCCATTCCCACTACCAAAACAGACTCGAAGGCATGTTAAGATTTTGTAGGGCTGGCATCACAAATGTGTGCTACAGGAACTGTTCAGCTGCTCCCTATTGTTCTTCGGGTCAAGTCCAAATCCCTGAATGGGCCTAAAATGTCCTCGGCTTTCAGTTTACCTCTCTAAACTTGGCTCAGCTCTTACCTCCCCAAATATATTGAATAATTTCCTAAAATTTCTGATTTTCTTCTGACCTTTGTAAATCTTCTTTGTTTCAAAAACACTCACCTCCCTTTTACTTTGACAAATTTTGCTCAGGTTTCCACAAAGATGTCACTTCCTCTGGCTAGACTTCTGTAAAGCGCATCTACTTGTATGTGTCTCTGTAACATCCTGTGACTCCATTATTTAACAGCTCATCTGTGCCTCTTTCCTGCTTGTCTTACTCTGCAGGCTGCAAGACCAGGGCATGCAATGGTCTTCTGCACCACTGTGTTCCCACCACTGCATTCCCATCATTCCGAACCACTGCATAGCCCAGCATCTGCTTCACAGTGGTGCTCAATAAATATTTATATCCCATAAGATCTTAGAGTCTTACTATCTTACTATCAATGTCTGAAGTTAATCTGTGGCTAAAGAGAAGAGACAATCTCTCTGTTAACATGGTAGTTTGGGTGTGTTTTAGTTCGTTTTGTGTTGCTATAACAGAATACTCCAGGCTGGTTATTTTAAAAATATATATATTTCTTAAATTTCTGGAGTCTGGGAAGTCCAAGGTCCAGGAACCTGCCCACATCTGGCTAGTGCCTTTGTGCTGCATCATCCCATGGTGGAAGACAGAAGGGTAAAAGAGCTCATGAAAGAACAAAAGGGGGCAAGAGGAGACTGACCTCCCTTTTATCAGGAACCCATTCCTGCACTAATAACATTAGTCTATTCATGAGGCCAGAAACCTCACTGTCCTAATCACCTTTTAATGATTCCAGCTTTCAATACCCTCACAATGGCAATTAAATTTAAACATGAGTTTTGGAGAGAACATTCAAACCCCAGCAAGGTGGAAAGCAAAATACAGTTTAAGGAGTAATTTCTCCCCTATTTTAGCTAACTGAAAACTCTCAGCTGATAACAAATGGTGGATTGCTGAAGCATGTAAAGTAACCTTAATTAATTTTTTTGCCTATTCATCTTTGAGGTTTAATTCATATTACACCTCTCCTCTGGAAAACCTGCCTTGACTTCTCTAACCCTGTGAGTCTCTACTTATCTCTGCCATCCCTTTCTATCTATCCACCTGGAGGTGTTTGTAATAAAGACCCATATAGAGTGGTCAGGATGAATCTGCTGAAGGTCAGTGGTTTGGATGTATAGCTTTGCAGGGAAGCACTAAACTCAATGAGTTCCTCATCTGACATCACATTATTAACCTCCACTTTGGGTACTGAAACCTCAGACTGCTCAGAATCCTGAAATTGATCAGTATTGGGGAAATTGTTTTACTCTCATAACTCATAAGAGACTGAAGTTTATAAATCAGAAAATCTGCTAATTAATTTATAATGAGAAAGACTAGCATTGATTGAAGCTAACTTTGATGTTAGTTCAACAAGCAGTTTCTCCTTGCAGACATGCTACACAGAATTCAAATTATTAGAACTTGCTTAGTGAACCCTGGAATCAGAACAAGGAGAATTACACAAATACTGAATGGCATCAGGCTCTAATAGCTTTGTTATTCCCTTTTTACAATAGGGCCATAAATATGTTGACAATAAAATTTATCATCCAGAATAAGATATCCTTGAGAGTTGAAGAGAACACTATTACAATTCCACTAGGACAGTAAGTGACATGATTGTCCAAGGCAAATTAGGATGTACGGTCACTGGAGATTCTAGATGCCTGGAAGACAGAGGGATCTATTGTTTTCTAAGGAATATTCAAATGACCATATGGACAATTTTAATTGTTTCTCTATCAATTTTTCTATACTTTATGGATGGCCAACCCACCTTCCTGCTCAAGCGCAGTAGGGTTACTTCTAAGATTACCTGCTAGATTCCTACCTCATTGGGTACACACACGGGGATATATGGTCCAATCCTGACTGTGACAAGTGAGTTGTTCCCTTGAATAGGATACGATGATAGTATAGTTG
The DNA here is from genome assembly GCA_963573385.1 of Cacajao melanocephalus. Taxonomy (NCBI): domain Eukaryota; kingdom Metazoa; phylum Chordata; class Mammalia; order Primates; family Pitheciidae; genus Cacajao; species Cacajao melanocephalus. The sequence goes on along the minus strand of CAUYLG010010405.1, from coordinate 10,597 downwards.
CTCCTGTGATTATGTTTCTTTATATAAGACTCCTTCCTAGCAGACTGGAGATAGTGTCTTCTCCTGGACTTGGAGAAACAAACTACTATGTTGTGAATTGGGCCATGTGGTAGGGAAGAACAGCTTCTAGGAGTAAAGGAACTCAGTTCTACATCTATAAGAACCAAATTCTGCCAGCAGCCAGTGATCTGAGAAAGCCATGTCTCAGTTGAGACTATATCCCTGATTGACACCTTCATTGTGGCCTGTGAGAGGAGACTGAGCAGATGATACTGCTAAACCGTGCCCAGATTCATGGAAATGGTGAGATAATAAGTTTGTGTTGTTTTAAGAAACTAAGTTTGTGGTTACTTGTTACTTGGTAATAGAAAACTGATATAGAAGGCTTTACTCCTTAGTTCCTGAAATCAGATAATAGTCAATTCTTACAGGTTGGAGGCAAGAAAGAGTTTTCTCCTTGAGAACAAATACAAAGTTTTATTCTTACCCTGTACATCCCAAAGTGCCTATTATAATTCTGGGCCAGCAGCCAGTTCTCTAAAAATATCAGTCATGAATTCTTCCGTCAATCAATCAAAAATAATTTGTTAATTTACAGTGAATTATTTTTATTTCCTCTAATTTTCTCTATTCCACAAGAGAGTAGAAAGCTATTAAAAACAATGTTTGTGTCAAAGTGTCCTGCTTAAAATATGCCCTGTTGATCTGTCACATGGCTACTGGCCCTGTGTGATCTCCTCCCTGCTTCCTTCACCAGCATTTTTTTTTTATTCAGAGTCTCACTCTGTTGCCCAGGTGGGAGTGCAATGGCATGATCTTGGCTCACTGCAACCTCCATCTCCAGGGTTCAAACAATTCTCCTGCCTCAGACTCCTGAGTAGCTGGGATTATAGGCACCTGCCACCATGCCCGGCTAATTTTTGTATTTTTAGTAGAGATGGGGTTTCACCATGTTGGCCACGCTGGTCTCTTGGAGAGGCTGGTCTCAAACTCCTAACCTCGTGATCCACCCACGTCAGCCTTGTAAAGTGCTAGATTACAGGTGTGAGCCACTATGTTCCAGCCTTGCCAGCCTTTTCTACCACCATTTGTCTCTTTCCAAATGCTCTAACCATTCTGTACTTTATTCCAATGATAAATTTATTTTCTAATAGTGATAGCAATATTATTCATGCATGAGACTTTGTGTGAGAATTTCAATGAAATAAACATTAAAAGAGATTATAGCGATTTCTACCAAGCACACAATAAATGCTAGCTCTTGTTACTAATACTAAGGCCTTTGCATATGCTGTTCCTTTGGCCTGAATGTGAGGCTGGAGCCACCATACCGAGTCCCCACTGGAACACTGCCTAATGGAGCTGTGAGAAGAAGGCCACCATCCTCCAGACTGCAGAATGGTAGACCCACCGACAGGTTGCACCGTGTGCCTGAAAAAGCCACAGATGGTTAAAAAAAAAAAAAAAAAAAAAAAAAAAGCAGCCAGGAGGGGAGCTGTACACTGCAAAGCCACAGGGGCGGAGCTTCCCAAGGCCATGGGAGCCCTGCTCTTGCATCAGTGTGACCATTCCAGGATGTAAGACATGGAGTCAAAGGAGATCATTTTGGAACTTTAAGGTTTAATGACTCCCCTATTGGTTTTTGGGCTTACATGGGGCATGTAGCTTCTTTGTTTGGGCCAACTTCTCCCATTTGGAACAGATGTATTTACACAATGCCTGTACCCCCCTTGTTTCTAGGAAATAACTAACTTACTTTTGATTTTGCAGGCTCATAGGAGGAAGGGACTTACCTTATCTTAGATAAGACATTGAACTGTGGACTTTTGAGTTAATGCTGAAATAAGACTTTGGGGAACTGTTGGGAAGCCATGATTGATTTTGAAATGTGAAGACATGAGATTTGGCAGGGGCCAGGGGTAGAATGATATGGTTTGGCTGTGTCTCCACCCAGATCTCAACCTGAACTGTAGTAAGTCTCATGTGCCAAGGGCAGGGCCAGGTATAGATAATTGAATCATGGAGGCAGTTTCCCCCATACTTTTCTCATGGTACTGAATAAGTCTCATGAGACCTGATGGTGTTATAGATGGGAGTTCCCCTGCCAACCTCTCTTGCATGCCATCATGTAAGACATGACTTTTCTCCTCATTTGCCTTCTATCATGATTGTGATTTCTCCCCAACCATGTGGAACTGTAAATCAATTAAACCTCTTTCCTTTATAAATTACCCAGTCTTGGGTATGTCTCTATGAGCTGTGTGACAACAAACTAATACAGCCTGGAATACCTTTCTTGCAGTTCTCTCCCTCTCTAACCAGGTAAGGAGGTGATTCTGCCCTCAGGTCTCAGATTAAATATCTTTTGATTGAAAAGCCTTTCTGACATCACCCACTAGTATTGCTAGATTAGGCTTCCATTATGTAATGTCACCCAGTTCACTAGATTTTTCTTTCACATCATTTGTTATTATGCCAAATGCTATGGTTTGAATGGGTCTCTCAAATTTCATGTGTTGGAAACTTAATCCCCAAATTCGTATGTTGATGGCATTTGGAGGTTTGGCATTTGGAAGGTAATTAGGATTAGATAAGGTCACCAGGGTGAGAACACCATGATGGGACTGGTGGCTTTACAAGAAGAGGAAGAGACACAAGAGTTGGGATGCTCTTTTCCTCTCACCATGTGATGCCTTCTGTCATATTTTGATACAATAAGAAACCCCTTACTAGATGTGGCCCCTTGACCTTGGACATCTCAGGCTCCAAAACTGTAAGAAAATATTATTTTCATTATCAATTACCCAGTATGTGGTATTCTGCTATAACAACAGGAAACAGACTAAGACACTAAATATTTATATGAGGTGTTATATGATGTCTGCCTCTTTCTCTAGACTACAAGCTCTATAAGGGCAAAAACCCTATTGGTGTTATATATATTGTTGTTTTTATAATTTCACCATAGGGCCTGGCACATAAGAGCCATTCAAATATATTGTTGTCTGTTTGGGCTACTATAAAACATACCTGAGACTGGGCAATTTATAAATAGCAGAAATGTATTACTCACAGTTATAAAGGCTGGAAGTCCAAGATCAAGGTGCCTGCTATCTCATTCCTCATAGATGGCACTTTCTATGCATCCTTACATGGTGGAAGGGGCAAGACAGCTCTGTGGAGCATCTTTTATAACAATGCTAATCTCATTCATGAGGGCAGAGCCTTGATGACCTAATTGCCTCCCAAAGGCCCCATCTCATGATACTATTACCTTGGAGATGAAGTTTCAACATACCAAATTTTGAGGGGACACAAACATTCAGATTATAGCAATTGAGAAATGGCAAATGAATATAGGAATAATTAGAAGAAAAGCATTCACTGAGGAAAGAATTTTATAATGGAATGGCTCTTAAACTTTTCACCACAACCCCAAAATGAACCAAAAATGAAGAGGGCAAGCCAATGAATTAAAATAAAACATACATAGTTATATTAAGTAAAATTGATTTCGTCCAAGATACAAAACTAAAACTTTTTAAAATATGTAATGACAGAACAATTCAAAAAGTCACTCTAGCTGCAACTACATGCATTATTTCAGATATGGCTGGAAAAAGGCCAGCATCTATAGTTTATCTCTCCATCCTTCAAGTGTTAGGCCAATGTTAGCTGCTATTGTAAAGAAACTCTCAAATTTCAGAGGTACAATGAATGCTTACTTTAGTGTTGTGACTGTCTATTGAGGGTGTTTTAGTTAAGAAGCTTTCTTTCAGGCAGGAATTCAGGGACTCCAGTCTTCTCTCACCTTGTGGCTCTGCCATCTTGTGGTTTGGCTGTCTGTCCCCGGAAGGGAAAAGCACAAAGGGGACCATGAGTGGGAGATTTTATGAACCAGAGTGGAAGTGCAGTGCCTCACTCTTGAGACCATTCTGTCACTTACAGCTTCAACATGACTATACCCCATTGAAAAGTAGGCTGGAAGTGTAGCTTTCCTGTACTCTCTGAAAGAAGAGGAGGCTAGTGTGGTGAGAGGTAGCCAATTTCTGACACATCATGCAAAATTAAAAGTGCTCTCCTGACTACAAGCCATTTCAAAGTTGGGAGGTCTGAAAGACTGAACATGGGTATTTTTTCACATGCAAGTCTTATCTGTGACTTCTAAGAATGTAAAATGCTCTAGGCATATGTTATGTCAACATGACCCCAACTGCCAAAAATTAAGCATGATAACAGCAACCTTGAGTAAGTCAAGTATCAACCTTTCTAGTACATAAAAACATCACTAAATTAGGCTTTTCCCCTTTCTATTTTAACAGAATATTTGGGAATTTGATTATTACAGCCAAGTTATTTCTAAAAATGAGTAACACTTCCATAGGGCACTGCTAAAATGCACAGAGGCATTTTAATTGCCTATGAATATTCAAAACCTCATTATTGTTGCAGTTTATAATTATCAAACTCCCTTGACAAAAATATGCAGCACACCATAAAAAAATGCAATTCATTTAGAAGTGTTGACATCCGTGTTCAACCATTTCACTTTAATTCTTGGCTATTGAGTCTATATCATTACATTTCATTTTAGGGAGATGCTAAGATTGAGCACATCTTTTCTCATTCAAAATGCAGCCTGTTGATTGTATACACTTCCTTATTAAGGTACAGCGTATTTTACACAAGACAGTAGATTCATTGAACTGCTATAAAACTCAACTGAAACCTGGAATGGAGATCAAGATTTGTGTGCAATAGCAAGCAAAACGAGAAGTTGAAAATATCTTCTCTGGTTTTGGAAGAATCATAATGGCACAGTGGCAGTGGAAACACATTTGTAATTCATAGCCTTGAAAAAAATGAGAAAAATTTCACTGAAAATTACCATTTTGTAAAGAGGTAAAGAGACATGTTTGTTTGATTATCAAAACAGACCTGGAAGAAAGTTAACAACAACAACAAAACAAAACAAAAAACCCCAAAACAACAACAACCAAAAAGAACCCTAAGTCATCTCCCAGTATACGAATGGTTTTACTTAAAAGTCTGCAGACTAATTCATTCCTTTTATAAATATGTATGGAATTCCTTCTTTGTCGCAGAAACTCTGCTAGTAGGAGGGAACACATTGATGAGTAAAGTAAAGGTAGTATCTCCAAGTAGCTAATCCCCATTTTCTTTGTTCTTTTCTTGTTTTTTGCTTAATTTTCTTTTTTAAAAAATATAATTACTCAGCAAACATTAACTAAGTATCCATTATGTGCCACAGAATGTGTAATTGATGCTATGACATTGCTTATAGTACACTGAGGTAGATAGATACATAAATCTACAATTATAACACAATGTTATAGCTTAGTGATAAAGTGGAGCATTTTTGCTCACAACCTTTCCTATACTAGATTATCAGGAAAGACATACCTGAGAAGCTGACACCTGATTTGAATAATAAATGATACACTTAAATTAGGTAAAATAGTGAGTCTAGAAAAGGTGATCCAAAACTAAAAGCAGAACAAGGTGAGGCAAAGATAAAGAACAGTGATTGTATATGGAACTGAAGTTTAGGTTCCTGTAATATGAAGGTTGGAGGTAGAACCCTATTCAGACTATGTGGACTAAATAAAAGAAGAGTTAGATATTTCAGTGAGGGAAAAGCAGTTGATATTTGGAAGGCAAATAATCCTTATCTATGAAGCAGTCACTGAGATTTCACCTCAGCACTTGCAATGCCAGATCAAGAAGACTGGAATCAAGAGAATTCTAGCCCTGTGCTTCCCCATAGGGCAGGGTAGGATATAAAGATCACAGCAGGCTTGTAGGTTTTTTCCCAAATATGAATCACTGCATCCTTATTCTACACAAAACCCCATAAATCTATAGATTTTTACCAATTCTTGAGTTGAGAATGTGAAATCAACAGGGCTCAGGCATATTCATTTTGTTTTTTGTGTCTCCTTTCTCTGCTCCATCAACATTAAAAATGACAAGAGAGTATTATAAAATACTATTCAGCCACAAGAAGAATGAAATCATGTATTTTCCAGCAACATGGATGTAACTGGTGGCCATTTTCTTAAGCGAAACAACTCAGAAAGAAAAAGGTAAGTACTGCATGTTGTCACTTTTAAGTGACAGCTAAACAATACATACACATGGGCATAGAGTGTGAAATGATAGACAATGGAAACTTTGAAGAATAGGGGTTGGGTCAGAGAGGGGTGGATGATAAGAAATTCCTAATGGATATAATGTATATTTATTAGTCTGATGGATATCCTATAAGCCCAGACTTCACCTCTACACAATGTGTCCATGTAACAAAATTGTACTTGAACAATTTTGAAATATATTGTATATATTTAAAAAAATATGTACAATAAAATAAATACTTTGAAAAAGATAATGCATAATATTTTTATATGTCCAAGGAACATTAGAAACTTTAAATATATTCCAGGCCACAAAGGAAACCAAATTTCCCCCAAAGTATAAATCATAAGGCCCATAGTTTCTGATTACAAGACAATAAAACTAAAACTTAATAACAAAGGTTTAAACATTTGCCAACTGCTTAGAAATTAAGCAGCAGTCCTAGAATTATTTAGGTCCTAATTTTGATTAAAAGAAATGTAACTAAAGGCTATTAGGAAGTTAAAAATAACAGTGATGGCACAACCTGTTAAGGCACATGGAATGCTTTCAACACTACACACAAACCCAGAGCATTTGTGTACATATGTTACGTGAAACAGCCTTGAGTATTTGACAGACTTGTTTGTGGATTTCTACTTAATAATAATAGTATCAGTTTCTTCCCTACATTCTTGGAATGAAGTTCAAACAACTAACAATGTTAACATTAAATGTTTATGGTTTTTTGTTAACATACGTTAACAGAAAGTAGAATGATTGAAACATTATGGGAAAATAATATATTTTATACACAATAAGCTTTATAAGTGGATAGAATAGGATGAACACTCCAGGAGGAAAAGGAGAAATGATCTTAAGAGGTGATTTAAGAAAGAAGAAATACACATAGCTAAGCATATAAAAATTCTCACTTACTGAAAAACAAAACAGATGTGAATTATAATAAGATGTCATTTTTTTTGCCATTCAGAATTTGAGCTAATCTTTATTGAATATTTACTCTGTGGGAAGGCGTAATTCTAAACTCTTTACATGTATCAGCAACCTTAATTCAACAACTCTACAGAGTGGATACTTATTAGCGTTATTTTATAAATAATAAAGTTGAGACAGGAAAAGTTATGTAATTGCCCTTGGCACTAGACTTTGAATCCAATTGACAAATATTTAACATACAGCATTGTCCAGTGCTGAAATGGTATAGCAGAACCACATTCTTGTAAATACCTTGAGTGTAAATTGGTATAATTTTCCTGGAGAGCAATTTGACAGCATGAATAAATAGCTTTGAATCCCCTAAATCTTTAAAGTGTTCCATCATTATGGATTTGTACTGAAGGAAAAAAAGTCAGAAATCAGTGATGTTCAGTTATGTATATTGGAATGCTATACTAATAAAAATCCTAATTTCATAATCAAATATTCCATGGAAGAGATTTCTTTACACACAGTATGGTATAACCAAAAAGTAAAATACTATACGATCATACAAAATTATCCTCATAAATAATGTCAAATAAGGTAAGGAGCTGGCCATGATATAATGAAGTTAATAAAAGGAAGATTCAAAACTATAAATACTAGTAATACTAGAAGATTCAGATTTTACAATTTTTGTACATACACACACATATGCACACACAGAAACTCATATTCTCACACAACATAAACAAAAGTAAATCAATATTTTAATAGAGATGATCAGTGAAACAACATTAGATGTATATTTGAGTTTGTTCCTTTCCTGTATAATTTTTACATTGAGAATATTAATCTTATAATTACAAAAAGAGATTAATTTTTAAAGTGTGAATTTTACGAGTCTTAGGTTTTCAAGCAGGTAGTCCGAGAACATCAACGTTGTCACAGAACAACATCTGTTATCGAACATAAGGCCTCGCTTAAGTTAATGAGTAAATATTCTTCATAAGCAGATAGGTAAACAGGCCCTTGATTAATCAATATGCTAACTGTTCTTCTCTGCTACACACATTAACCTCTGTTTGGTTTTTAATTGTGACATATCCTTATGAGAAAACATTATTACATTTATCATTTCCTTTCAAATACTGAAGTTACGATTTCAGAACTTTTCTAACACTTTTTCTCGTATCAAGAATCATCTGGGATAAGGATGACATGTAGCCTCTTGCCACAATCCAAATTTCCCATTTGTTTGCCTTCAGCTCTCCTTGAAAGGCCCCAGGCTAATCCTGCTTAGGGAATTACTCCTGTTCTGGTGGGGTGAGGATAAAAACAGCCAGCTGCACACAGAGTAGGAAAGTATACACGCAGCATGGCTTTTTTGAGGCTGACTCCATGTGTCTGTGTCCTGTTCCCATGCAGTTGCCTCATGAATTCTTCCTTAACTTTAATCCTTTCTTAGCTAAGTCAGAAACTTAGAGGGTTATATCCCAGACATAGTACTTTGTAAAGCTCCCTTGGTGATTCCAATGTGAAACCAAGGTGGAGAACCATTGCTCTAAGCTTGGTTTACTCAAAGTGATGAAAATTGGAATCCTTCCTTTTGAGCCCTCTTCTCCAGGGCAACACTGAGCGTTCTTAGCAGCATCAGGGGCACAAATCCACTGAAATTAAAAGTTATCACAATGGCAGGCAACCCAAGTCAATTCATAGAAGTTAGCAAGATAGTGAACCCTTTCTCACTCTCCTTTTTCCATGCAGTAAAAATAATAACATGCAAGAGTTGTGAGACAAGGTGCACCCAGCAACTATTGATTTCTTTTCACTGGATCCCACAGTAGCATCAGAAAAATGGATAGGCAAGTGCTATGCCCAATACCCTCTTGGGCACACAGTTTTACTATAGTCCTTTTGTTTCCCTACTCCAAGCTCTTTCCTGACTAATCTTGCTCTTGTCATCTAACCTTGGTCATCTAATCTCAAACTACATTTAAATTTGTTTTGAGTAAAGCTCACAAGAATTCATTTTGTCCCATCCTTTGCTGGAATTCATTTTATTTGTGTCTTTCTTTTAAATCTTGCTGCATGGTCCATGATTGGATGTCACTAATTTATCAAAATTTGTTTCTATAAAAATATAAACTCAACTTCATGTAAGTGTGTACATATCTACACAGTTACACATTCGATTTTTAAAACTGTTATTATTTATATAACATTTTTATACTTAACTCTTAAACTAGAAAATCCTCTAATAAAATCAACTGCCCTCCTAAGCCATATTACCTATCGCCTACTTCAGTTGGTTGTGTGGACTGAATGAGAAAGACCCTGAAAAGCTTGCAGAAGAGCACTTAGCAACAGTAAATCACCTAAAAGATGTGAACAATTATGATTATAGTGACTCAGAGCTAGTGTGACTTTCAGTTAAACCTGCATTTTTTAAGTGCAGCAAATAGATATTTACTTCATAGGGTAATTTCTCAAAAATGTAAAGGGTATGCAATTTCTCATAAATGAAATGCCTTTGAACTGGAATTATTTCCTTTTCATAATCTGATCCCCTTTCGTTAGTATTTTTCAACAATATTTTTTAAAATGTCTTACACTGAATTAGGCAAAATTTTTTTGAGAATCAAATGAAAGAAAAGTAACGACGTGTGTACTTCTGCTTCTATTTATGAAAATTGATGTATTTTGAAGATAAGAACTGATAAATGTATCCAGAGCCTAAATTAATGGAGGGGAAGAGCAAAACAAATTAGATTACACACATATATATATGCATGTCACATTGTCACATGCTGGTACCTCTACTGCCTGACTGGCAGCTGGCCTGGAAAATCTCTCTCTCTCTCTCTGCACACATACACACACACACACATACACACACACACACACACACAGAAGCACACATACCACCTATTTTTCTGGTTACCTATTTCTTATCTTTTGAGAAGACCTCTCTGATGGTTCCTCATCCCCCAATACCTCAGGTCCCTCTTAAACATAACCTCATAGCACCTAGTACTTCTATTTTTTTTTTTTTTTTTTTGAAAGTAAGGAAAAGAGAGGAAAGAAAGTGAGAGTGAAAGAAAGAAAAAAAAAGAATGTACAAGAGAAAGAAAGAGGAAGAAAAAGAGGGAGAGAGAACAGGATTCTTGTTCTACTGCCCAGGCTAGAACGCAGTCTAAAAATGGGTATTAAAAACCTCTATTATGCCAATAATTGTGTTTAACAATGGAGACAGGAAGGAATAAGAGATGAAAATAACAAACAAGCAGGCAACCAGTATTTTATTTAAACCTGTGAAATGCTATGCAATTGCTGAGGAGTGATTTATTTCCAATTATGCGGTCACTTTTAAAACAGATGTAATATGATACTGAGAAAAATGTATATCCTGTGCATTTGGGGTGGAGAATTCTATAAATATTTACTGAGTTTACTTGTTCCAGGTCTGAGTTCAAGTCATAAATGTCCTTGTTAATTTTCTATCTTGTTGATCTGTCTA
>CAUYLG010010404.1:0-43933 GCA_963573385.1 Cacajao melanocephalus | reverse complement strand
TGTTCAACACCTGCCTATGAATGAGAACGTGCGGTGTTTGATTTTCTGTTCTTGTGTCAGTTTGCTGAGAATGATGGTTTCTAGATTTATCCATGTCCCTACAAAGGACACAAACTCATCGTTTTTTATGGCTGCATAGTATTCTATAATGCATATGTGCCACATTTTCTTTGTCCAGTCTATCATTGATGGGCATTTGGGTTGGTTCCAGGTCTTTGCTCTTGTAAACAGTGTGGTGATGAACATGTGTTTGCATGTGTCTTTATAATAGAACGATCTATAGTCCTTTGGATATATACCCAGTAATGGGGTTGCTGGGTCAAATGGAATTTCTGTTTCTAGATCCTTGAGTAATTGCCACACTGTCTTCCACAATAGTTGAACTAATTTACACTCCTACCAACAGAGTAAAAGTGATCCTTTTTCTTCATATCCTCTCCAGCATCTGTTATCTCCAGATTTTTTAATGATCGCCATTCTAACTGGCGTGAAATAATATCTCAATGTGGTTTTGATTTGCATTTCTCTAATGACCAGTGATGAGCATTTTTTCATATGTTTGTTGGCCTCATATATGTCTTCTTTTGAAACGTATCTGTTCATATCCTTCTCCCACTTTTGGATGGGTTTGTTTTTTTCTTGTAAATCTGTTTCAGTTCTTTGTAGATTCTGTATATTAGCCCTTTGTCAGATGGGTAGATTGCAAATTTTTTTTTCCATTCTGTTGGTTGCCAGTTCACTCTCATGATAGTTTCTTTTGCTATACAGAAGCTCTGGAGTTTAATTAGATCCCATTTATCTATCTTGGCTTTTGTTGCCAATGCGTTTGGTGTTTTAGTCATGAAGTCCTTGCTTATGCCTATGTCCTTAATGGTTTTGCCTAGGCTTTCTTCTAGGGTTTTTATGGTGTTAGGTCTTATGTTTAAGTCTTTAATCCATCTAGAGTTAATTTTAGTGTAAGGTGTCAGGAAGGGGTCCAGTTTCTGCTTTCTGCATATTGCTAGCCACTTTTTCCAACACCATTTATTAAACAGGGGATCCTTTCCCCATTGCTTATTTTGGCCAGGTTTGTCAAAGATCAGATGGTTGTAGGTGTGTGGTGTTACTCCAGAGGCCTCTGTTCTGTTCCATTGGTCTATGTGTCTGTTTTGGTACCAGTACCATGCTGTTTTGATTACTGTTGCCTTTTAGTATAGCTTTAAGTCCAGCCTTAAGAATGAAAGAGGTCACCTTGTTTTCCTAGTGCAAATAATATTCCAATGACTTTGACCTTATGCATTTTGTTTCATAGGTTTTTGTTTTATTAAATGAACTGCCTTTTCCATTTTAACAGTGTAAGGAGGAACTTTATGATGATGATAATTGATTTGAATCAGTTGTTCAGTTTCAATAAAGCAAGGGGGTTTGAGAAGGTTCCTATTCTTGTAAATGGTGCATAGTACATCAGTTGTTGGAGGCACAACCAGTTTCTCTTTTAGATTAAAGGCCTACCAAGGTAACACTGTGAGAAATCTCACTTGAATGCTATGTAAGTGGTGAAACACAACAGTCTGAATATGAGTGAGGAAAATACCTGGGTCCTTTTGTCTGTTTGGTGCATTTGCTGCCATCGTTGCTGCTGTTTGCCTCAAATACTGTTTAAACTGTTAGCCGACAAGGTGGCTCTTATGTACAAAATTGTTAATACATCCAATTAATGATGTCTGACATGCTGTTTTTGTGGGGAGAAAATATGCGTTAATAATAATTTTAGTTAAAATACCTTTTGAGGAAAATTTGCTGAAATGTTGCACATTTGTTACAATTCTTATGCTTGGTACAAGCTTATGCTGTCTTTTGAATTAATTAATTAATTAATTTATGACAGGGTCTCTCTCTGTCACCCAGGCTGCTGTGCAGTGGTGTAATCTCAACTCACTACAACTTCTGCCTCCTGGGTTCAAGTGATTCTCCTGCCTCAGCCTCCTTAGTAATTGTGACTATAGGTGTGTGCCACCATGCCTGGCTAATTTTTGTATTTTCAGTAAAGATGGGTTTTTACCATGTTGGGCAGGCTGCTCTTGACCTCAAGTGATTTTCTCACCTCAGCCTCCCAAACTGGCTGTCTTAAATTACGTAAAAAAAACCCCCCAAAAACAAAAAACTTCTGCAAGAAATAAGCTGGTTTAGAAAAGTGAAGATAAATTAGAAGTTATCTTTATATTCCAGTATTTTCAGCATCCTATAAATTCCATTACTCACGTATTGCCACACTATTTTGTGATTTTTAAATTCTTACTAAAGAATAAAAACTTTAATATATGATAAAAATAAATTCGTCAAAGGGCTACCATTTTCTTGACCCTGCTACCCGCTTTTCCTCTCCTTCTCCATTACAAAGTGATTGCACACCAATGTAAGGGGTATGAAAAAATAAAGAGAGCAAAAGCGTTTTGAGAAGAAAACCATTCACATAAACTGTTTTATAGTTTCTCTGGATAACTCTGCAAGAAGCGATTACTATTCTTATTTTACAAACAAGGAACAATATTGACAGGGATTCTGTGGGTTTCCCAAGGTCTCATCCAATTAGCAAATGCTGGAACTAACATTGGGACTCCATAAGCCCATGTCTTTTCCACTGTCTCCACCAGGCAAGCCCCATGTTAGTAATTTTTAATAATAATATTATCTTGGGTATGAAAACAGCACAAGGGTCATTTTGTCAAGATTGGAGAATGCTGATAGCAATTTTAAGCACTAACCTTTCCTGACTGAATTCCAAAATAATTTTTTTGCGTGTGCAGATCTTCCTTACATTATGTTAAATGGTAGCAGGTTAATATTTTTAAAATATTTGCTTCTATTCACTTTGTCCCCTTTGACCACTTTCCAGTTCATCCAGGTAGACTGGAGGTATTGCTTGTCTTAGGGAAGGAATATTATGATATCAATACTAGGATCTATTTTTGATAGGTTCTAGTATTTGATAGGGCAGCCGTAAGAAAGTTCCACAAACCTTGTCATTTAAGGGTGGTTTAAATGATATCAATGTATTATCTCACAGTTCTGGAGTCTATAAGTCCAAGATCAAAGTGTTGGTGGGTTGAGTTCTTCTGAGGCCTGTGAGAAAATCTGTTCCATGCCTCATGCCTGGCTCCTGGTGGCTTGTTGGCAATCTTTGGTCTTCCTTGGCTTGCAGATATCATCTTCACATAGCATTCTCCATGTGTATGTTTCTCAGTGTCCAAATCCCCACCCCTTTTATAAGGACATCAGTCATATTGAATTAGAGCCCACCCTAATGACCTATCTTTACTACTTACATCAGCAGCAACCCTATTTCCAAATAAGGTAACATTCTGAGGCACTATGAGTTAAGACTTCAATATATGGATATTTGGGGGACACAAGTCAATACATAGCACAATCCATGACAGGTCTGGAGAACTGAGAGACAAGGAGACCTGTGCCTCACTTCTCCAGCAGATGACTAGACCCCACAGTTGAAATGACCAGGTGGTAGGTGCATACACAGAGGCCTTAGCCCTACAGGAGGGAGAGTAGCAGAATTGTCCCGTTGTGGTTGAGCAAGTAGACCTGTAAATTGGAGCCATGGATACCTGGGTCATAAACTGATTTTAGAGGGCCCATAATGTTTTCTGAAACCCATGACAGTGCTGGAGCAGGAGAATGTTTGCATGCACTGAGAGGGTCCCACTAAACTCAGAGCAAGATCCAAATGGGAAGGGTCTAGTTGGACGGGAACGAGAAAGAACAGAGCTGCCATCAACATAGAAACTTGGAGGAAGAAAAGTTATTTCAGTTTCTGTCTGACTGTGGAGAGGACTCAACCCTTCTCTTCTCCCTCCACAGGAGGAATTTTGTCTGGATGTGTGCACTCTGGTGAGCCGAGCTTGGCTTGTGCCAGGCAAGACCAGAAGTGATGCCCCAAACCTGTTTATGCCATTAGCACTAAAAGAGAAAAAACTCAGGAGGGCAGCAGCTGCTGAGGCCAACCTGGGACTCTGGGGTTATGCTATTCTCAGATAGCCCCAGAGGAAAGGAAAAGGAGAAACTTCCCAGGGTGGCCATTTGTGAAATAAATTGACTGCCCTATTAGCCAACATTTCACCGCACATTGGGGAAAACAAGTATGAACTCTTTTCCTCCCCATTGCTGATTATAGGTCGAAACTCTCTCATAATAAAATGCCATTAGACACTAGAAGCCAGGTAGATGAGTGAACTTTTCAAAGAAAAACAGACTTTTCTAAACATTGGCAATGATTTTCTTTGTAAATAGGTTTAGCCTTAGACCTTCTGTCATCTCACATTTTTATACAGGAAATTAATTTTCTCCATCCTCTCGGTGTTTGAGGGAGGGGAAAGAAAGTTGAACAAGTCCCTGGGATTTCGAAAAGCTGCCATATAAACTTTAAAATTAAACAGATGTTATGTGAATCACATGTAAATTGGAGCCATGGGAACCTGGGTCATAAACTGAATGGGATGTTCTGAAGCGAGAGAAGTGGTGGAGTTTTTGGCAATTATTAAAGGTCTCGTGGATCAAAAATATTAAATGAAGACGGATCTTTGTGTTTCAGTCAGAGTTACAGAATATTCCAAAGCATAAATCCTTTCCAGCAGATTTTAAACTTCCCGAGGGCAGAGGCTACATCCTTCTCCACTTTGTATTCCCAGCACCTACAGGTGCCTTGCGCAGGGCATTCGCCTGAACCGTTTACTGAATTCAACCCTTTGGGAGCAAGCGCATCATTGCCATAGGTAACTTTTAAGTGCTGAGATTCCCGTAGCTGACCTTAGTTTCATTCTTTACTGTTTTAGTTTAGTTTTTCTCAGAAGGAGAGCCTGAGGCAAGGACTTTGGTATAGAAAGTATATTTTAGAGGTAACCTTGAGAAGCAAGAGTGAGGGAGATGTGACAAAAAGAGGAAAGGCGGAAGAGACATTCGGGTGGACTCTCAGGGTCTCTTTTGCAGTCAATGGCTGGGGTGGATTTTGCTGGAACCCCTTTGAAATGTACAGAATGCCTCCCAGAATGGTCCATCCCAAGGACAGAGGCTGGGACATTTATCCACTGGTTCTAGTGGCCCATGCTGAGAGAAGGCTTTGAGTCAGAAAGACAGCGAAATGGATCTATATGCATTTGTGTGGGACACTTATCATGGGTTTAGCTCTGTGGGGTCTGAAATCAGAAGTGGCCCAGGAGGATGTGATATGGCACACAGGAATGTTTCCTCCCCTTACTGTCATAGCTTCTCTTCTCTCCTCCTTCTTTGATAAGATGCTCTTATTTGATCTGTTCTAGGTGGTGTTTATGGTTATCTTTGAGTATTTTTTAAACAGAAAAAGATTTACCCTTGATTTCAAGTGATTAGTTTTGCCATTTGGAGTAACAGGGTGGGGGGACCAAATCAGTGTCAGAAAGCCTGTGAGCACATTCTGTCTCCTTAGGTGCCTACCACACCTTTCATGGGGAAAGATTCCTGGAGGGTCATTCATCCCATGCCTGGTCCACTCAAACTCCTTACTATTCCTTTCTCTCTGCTTCTTACAGTGAGTCTTACTCCTGCCATGCCAATTTCACTTCTGCCCATATCTTTGCTGTTTCAAGTTGTCAGTCAATTCACCTAAAAACTGTCTCTCTACTGCCATACCATGTTCTAGCTGTCTTGGGTTGAATTATGTTCATTGTGCCCCCAACTCCCACCCTTCACATGTCAAAGTCCTAACCCCCAGTACTTTAGAATATGACCTACTTATAAATAGGGTCATTGCAGGTACAATTTGTTACGATTGTCAATACTTGTCTGTATGCATAGCACAATCTCCTTTGTTGATGGCCAGTAGGAGTAGGGAGGGCTCCTAATCAAATATGACTGGTGTCCTAATAAAAAGGGGAAACTTGGACCCAGATTCAGACAAGTACATGCAGAAGACAAAATGAAAAGACACAGGGAGAAATTGGCCGTCAACAAACCAAAGAGAGAGAGAAGGACTGAATCCTTCCTTCACAGCCCTCAGAAGAAAACGATCTTGCCAACACCTTGAGTTTTTAATTCTAGCCTCCAGAACTGTGAGATGAGTTTCTACTGTTCAGGCCAACAAAATAGTTGAGGTGCTTTGTCACCGCATTTGCGGTACTTGGTTACCATGGTTTGTGTCACTTTGTTATGGGAACCCTAGCAAATGAATAGACTAGCCACCCTCCATGCTTGGCTCAAAGCTTTCCTCTTCCATGAATTTCAGTGGCTTGTAAAGAGCCTTGGTCCAGAAGTTAGAAACTCTGGGTCTAGGCCTGGTACCTATCACCACATGAAACGATAAATTGTATAAATTTGGGCATGTCTTGACCTCTTTGGGTCTCTTTCTTCACAGGGCAAAATAAGGATAATAACCACCCTGACCCTGTTGCCTCAGAGCAGGCTGTGGGAATCCAAGGCATACACATGTGAGAAAGTGTCTGTAAACTAGAAAGCAGAACACAAATGTAAGAAGGGGGTGTGAAAAAGAGGAACATGTTGAATCTTGCACTGGGAGTCAGTGCAACCTTGGAACAGTTGTTTATTTCATTTGAGCCTCAGTCCCATCTTCTGTAAATTGAGATTATTTTGAAGGTCCCTCCCAGCTCTCAAGCTCTAGGATTACATGCTTATTATTAGTCATTTATTGATTCAATAAACATGGATTGTCTGCTTCGTGCCAGGCTTTACACGAGGCACAAGGGATAGGAGCATGAGTAACTTCAGTTCTGGTCTTCCAGGAGTTTTGTTCCTCCAAAATTTTCCTTCTCAGTAAATCCCATAATGGCCATCTCCACCCTTTGATGATATTTTTTTTCATTCTTGGAGGAACAAAAGTTTGGAGAAATGTAAAGACGGGAGTAGGAAGGGATGGTTTTGGAGAGAGACTATTTCCAAAGCCATGTTGTTTTGTCAACAGTTAAGGAAGCTGTTGGCTATGGATTCCCCTTATATAGGCCAAGAGTGACATTTTTATTAAAGTTTCATCTTCCCAAATGTCCTAGCTCAGTCTGGCTTCGTTTTGTTGGCATACCTCTGGGTTTACTAACAACATGCAGCTGTGTAAGGTGTGGGGAGAACATGTCCTTTCCTTGAATTACTTCTGACAGCCAGTATTTTTACTCTAAGTTGTGTCACCATCTTCTCTTTGGTTTTCAATTAATCTTGTTGTATTTTGCATTGTGGACATTCTGTTTACAAGAAATGTAAGCCGTCTATCCTTATGTCACCCAGACAAAACTCTTTCTGGGATGCTTGTCCTCTTATATCTACTTTTCTTCATGTCTAGTTTATTTTCTTCTTTGCAGCAGCTTCCTCAGCAAGGGTTTTAGTCACCTCTTCCCCATGACTTTGGATTGCACTTGAACTAAGAAGCAGGTACGTAGTTTGACTGTTAGTGGCCAATCCTAAACCCTGTAGTGACTATAGCCCAGTAACAATAGACTTCATTCTCAACTACAAATTCCAGAACAATGACTCTGGCTGGCCCAGTAGGGATCAGGCACCCATCTTTGGGTATATATATAGATATATCCAATATGGGGAGTGTTTTATCGGTTCATAAGAGTGTCTCTAGGGCCTATCGGTAGGGCAACTTCTCTAACAAAATGGAATAGGTGGGAATGAAGTTAATGCTATCTTTCGAAAAAAGGTTATAGGAAGAATGTGCTTGTAATAGGAGGATTTACACCAAGAGAGAAAATGTGGTCTAGACAGAAAACCAAGGGAGAGAAGGAAAAGATTAGGTATTGTAAGAAGTATGGTGTCCATGAAGATACAGGTTCCAATTTTGTCTGATTTTTTTAATAACATTCTTTTGTATACATGCACCCACATGCACACCATCTCTTCCCGCAAATGATGTGATGCAGCTTATACAAAAACATCCAAATTAAAATTCAGAACTGGAGGAAATAATACTGAGCTTAAGCTACTTCATTGTGCTTTATTGTCTACCTTTCCTAAATAGACTATGACTTTATTTTTGTATATAAGTCTTCCATAATTAAGATTTAATTATTTAAGGCTGCTATGTGCATAGCAAAGTCCTTATTTTCTTACTTCTTCAGCACATAAAAAACATAATTTCCCAGTTTCTCTGGAGCAAGAGACTAGGTGAGGTGGGTCCATGTAACTAGGTGGTGGCCAATGGTATATGAGCGTCCTTCCCATCCCTGGCCTCTGAAACCTTTCCAGTGAATCTCCATGCTTAAGACTCTTCCATTGTCTGCGATCTTGTTCCTAAATATCCAGTAGAGAATTCCAACTCCACAGAAGCTGGTTTAGCTACCGGGTGAAAAAATCTTAAATTCCTGAATGACTCGATGGAGTAGAGACTGTATGAGTAAGATATGGGCAAAGCCATCGAGCTGTTTTATACTGACCAATCCACTGAGAATGTAGATTCTTTTCTGGGGTTTCTGCTTTCTCACTTAATGGATGTCAAAGATGGTGGCATATTTCATAGTCAAACTAAAAAATGCACAAGATAGAATAGAGTAAAAAATAATTGCAAAGGGGATGTATCCATTTGACCCCAAGGAAATTGTCTTGAAAGTGAAATATCCAGTTGTATGCCTAAGATGTTTAATCTTTAGGGATGGCATATAATTCACTTAGTGATTTATTTTTAGTCAACAGAAGTGATTTGCTTTCCATAAGAATGTTGCAGTTCATCAGCCTTAAGTTCATTCCAAAATGCCAGCTATAGTGTGCCCTCTTATTTACTAATGTAATGCGGAGAGACCTTTTCTTAAGAAAATGTAAATAGAAGCACAATTCACTAATGTTTAAATTTTTTCCCAGCCACACATATAGCTGACATAGACATGTAATGTAGATGGTATATCCAAATAAATAAAAACACGTGTGCATGCGTGCACACACACACACACACACACACACACCCCTATCCTGGTTTACCTCACATGTTGGTAAAGGTGTACAGTTTTTAAAAAAATTATTTATTTATTTATTTATTTATTTATTTATTTATTTAGATGGAGTCTTGCCTTGTTGCCCAGGCTGGAGTGCAGTGGTGTGATCTCGGCTCACTGCAACCTCCACCTCCTGGATTCAAGTGATTCTTCTGCCTCAATTTCCCCAGTAGCTGGGATTACAGGCGCACACCACCATGCCCAGTTAATTTTTTGTGTCTTTAGTAGAGACGGGGTTTCACCAGGTTGACCAGGCTGGTCTTGAACTTCTGACCTTGTGATCTATCCTCCTGGGTCTCCCAAAGTGCTGGGATTACAAGCATTAGTCACCATGCCTGGCCCTGTATAGTTTGTTTTATCTTGCTGCTTTGAAGTTTCTAACAGTCCTGTACTAATTTGTTTTGTTTTGTTTTCTCATTAATTCTAAGTTTGCAAGTTGTAGAATTCTCTAAAAGCTGTGGGAAAAGCAGTGAGCTGGAGTCAATGATTTTAGTCTCATCTCGCCACTACTTGTCCTGTGACCCCAGACATTACCTCATCTCTTTGGATATTAATTTCCTTAAGTATAAGATAAAAATTGCACTAAGAGAATGGGCTTCAGAGTCTGATGGATCTGGGTGACTGGGCAGGTTCTTTAGCTTGTCAAACCCTCATTTCTCTAATTTATAACATAAGGACAATACCTTCTTCCTGTCAAGGTTGAGGCAAGCATTAGCAAGAAACATCTCAAGGCCTGGTTCATAGTGGGTATTTAATTATTTGCTTCCCTTGTCCTGTCCTCTGGATATTGAGAGCTGACCTCTTCTTCCCAAAGGAGCACAAAATGTGAGAATCCACTCTTTACCTTGTTGGAGATCAGGCTGTTGTAGCTTTTACAGGGCAGAGCTGGACTTCTATTCTATTCTCTTAGTGACCAAAGTAAATATGCTGAGAAAAGGAGTGTGTTAGCAACATCATCCACTACACATCACAGTCACTGTGAGCGTCATACCAGATGAGCACCTAGCCCTGTGCAATAGCAGGAATGGGCGCACACTCATGACAATTTAGACTCAGTGTATGCAAGATTGAGTCAGCCATCGTATGCACTTTTTTTTTTTGAGATGGAGTCTCACTCTGTCGCCCAGGCTGGAGTGCAATGGCATGATCTCGGCTCACTGCAACCTCCGCCTCCCGGGTTCAAGCAATTTTCCTGTCTCAGCCTCCTGAGTAGCTGGGACTACAGGTGCCCACCACCATGCAAGGCCAATTCTTATATTTTTAGTAGAGATGAGATATTTCCATGTTGGCCAGACTTGTCTCCAACTCCTGACTTCAAACAATCCTCTGGCATTGGCCTCCCAAAGTGCTGGGATTACAGGAGTGAGCCACTGTGCCTGGCCAGAAAAACTCATTTCTTATCTGGCATTGTTACTAACTTGCTTGTAACCTTTAGGTAACCTTTTAATTTTCTGGGCCTTGGTTTCTATGTTTTTAAAGTAAGAGAGTTGAACATGATTGATGTTTAAGATATTTAGTACTAGTGATTACATAATTTCAGCGTAGAATTTTTCTCAAGTATGGTCTAATACATGTGTCTCAAAATTTCCTAATTTACATGTCACCTCAATTTACAGTTTTTTCCTTTGTCTATGTATTATATAGGCTAGATGGTCATTTGTGAAATATTTTTATTTCAGTCACTTTTGAAATTATCCTCTTCCTAAGCTGTAATATTCATGAGCTTACAGCTTGATGGCACACACATGCATACACACACACACACACACACACACACACACAGAGACACAAAATCCCCAGCTATTAGAACTTTTTTGTGTTCTTACATGTAATAACATATATTGGGAAATGCTACCATAGAATTTTTTGAAAGAGATTAATATGCAATATTCAAACATGTATCTTTATCTTGAGTGGCTTATCTGGTGAAGATCATAAGAGATGTGCCAATGTTTATGCTGGCCTATAGGCCATTTCTCATTCGCCAGGAAAAATCTGAAGTACAACATTTTTATTGTTCTAACAAGCTTTGAGGCATGGTACTCACTCTTCTCGGTAACACCTGTTGGTTTACACCTAGAATTCTCTGCAACACAGATGTAACATAGATTTTAAGACCAGAAAAATCAGAGAAAGATGCAGAAGGGGGGTTAGAACATTATTTAGATCAAATTATGGGTAATAAATAGAATGTTCCTTGTTTCACCGAGAAAGCATTGAATCATCTGACAATGCACGTGTCTGTCCTCTCTCTTCTACATCTTTGACATTTGAGCTGGGTTGTACACGCACCTTCTTTAGGTCCTCTTTTAGATGTTTAAAGTGTCAAAATGTGCACACATTTATTTAATTACTCTTCATTTATTTAATTAATCTTGGAAGATGAATAATTTCTTACATCTTGGTTTTGAAAGAGTTCCGTAAGAATTAGAATTCATGAAACACACAGCCAGTTAACCTAGCCTTCAGTTTTGAAATCACCTGATATCAATTAGCATTCCTCCAGTTTGGGGCTGATTTATGATGCCCTTGTAAGGCCCTGAAAATATGAAAGCAGAGAAGCAGTATTTCAAAATGCAGCATAAAATCAACAATAAAATGTATATTTATAACCTGAAAAGTATGATTTCATCTTGGAAAATTACCAACCCAATAGCAGTAATAAGCATGATTTTCATTGTACCATATTGTACTTATTAAGCACTTCAGGGGACTTGTGAATAAATCAAATTGTGGGATCAGTTTTGGATATCTGAACATATTTTTAAATACTGTAAAAATGTGGAAAACGATCACGACTGGTTATCATTTGTTCATGCTTTCCAAAAGGGTTTTAATCATAAGCTCATTCTTACGTCCTCCTACAAGCTGGACTAAGATTGGAATGACCCTTAAAGTGAAGCCCTTTTAATAAATGCAGGCTTAATATGGTCAAGAGATAAGATTAGACTCTTCCAAAATCCCATTCAAATACCACAGATTCTGATTTATGCTCATAAGATTCAGGGAGAACTAGGTAGTTTGGAGGATGGAAAGTTATCAGAGAATTTAGGGTGATGTACATGCCTGCTTTTGATTTAAAATTTTGATAAAAATATTCAGGATGGAAGGCATCGAATTGAAATGTCCCAACTTGCTCTGTTTGCCTCATATTGGCTTCCACAAGTCAAGTCAATTCAATCCAACAAATATTTGTTGATAATATACAATGTGTCAGGAACTGTGATATGTGTGGGGGTACAGAATCAACAGATAGCAGTTTGGGGGAACTCTTGCTGGCATATGGATCAGTGTGACAGAACTGAAGTTCCAGGTTAACCCCAGAGCATAGTCTTCCCAGATTTGGATAGTATTCTGAATTTAGATCAATGATCATGGATTCCAATGGAACAGGGATGTATAGCTTGGCCTGATCTGCAGAGATCAGTAACCCCAATGAGTCGTTTTAGTGTGACCCTAGGTTAAGTCCCAAGTAGCAGTTGGGTTAAGCTGGAGTGTCTGGCAAAAGTAATCTCAGATGGATGGTTCACCTAATGAGAGCCTCCCTAATGAGGAGAAGATTGATAACAGGGGCATGTCTAAGAAGCATTACGATCAGGACAAATAAACAAGATTTTTAAAAATCCCAACATTTTATCATTTTATTGACACTACTTTTTTTATAGGGTTATTAGATCATAGGTTCTATAGCTGAAAGCCAAACAAACCACTTTTGCTTCAGGGTTACAGGCATGGCAGGATATAAGCCTCCCTCCAGGTTTCTCAAAGGAAATGATATACTTGAGAGAACTATGAAGAATTATATCAGGATGGCATGTCTTGGATTGGTGGTCCGCTCACCAGCCCTGCCCTGGCCCATATCACCCATGCTGGAGACTCAGAGTCTCTGCCTATGAACCCTTGGGTTTTTGCCTACAAAGTAGCTGACCCACAGCTTCTGTAAGCTACACGGACATCACTTATCTCATTCTATTGTCTCTTTACAGTGTTACAAATTCTGAGAGGTGATGAGGAGCAAAGGAAACCAAGTGAAAGGATATGGAGGTTATTTAAAATGTGTTCTATTTACATTCCAATGAGTTGCATGTTTTCAACTCCAAATTTGCTTGGATACCAAATTCTAGTTCTTACTAAACAATGGAATGTTGTAGTAGTTTTGGAAATAAATATAAAATTGGATGACTGTCTTCTCACATTTTACTATTCCATTCTTCCTTGGTAACATGCACAGAGTAACAAGACAGAGTAACTATCTTGCCAGAGAAATGCAGACTGCAGACAGGGGCCACATCTTAATTGCAACGTCTAGTAAAGGGGACAGATGATCGGTCTGAATATCACTTGCATTTGTGTGTGATCATATCAATACTAAGACTGATAATAATGGCTACTATTTGTTAAGTACTTACTTTGTAGGAAAATAATTGTGCTATGCATTTTATATAACATCCTCATTTTATTTAATTTGAACCCCACAATATTTCTGTGAATTAGCTATCATTACATCAGTATACTTGAAAGATACAAAATTTAAAACTTAGAAAAGATTACTAACCAGCTGGAACCCAGGATCTAAATCTAGCCATTTTTCTTCCCTAGCCCACCCATTTTTATTTTTACCCTATAATGCTTACTTTGAGATAATATATCAAGGTTTTCTCAGATGCTTTTCATGTTTTTATGAGACTGGGAGTGAACCCCTCTGGGAAATCCCTTGATGGATCATTTGAACCCTGGAAACATAGACAGTGAGCCAGTGGTTTTCAAACTGTGGATTTTAGCCAGTTAACAGGTCACGAAATCAATTATCAGTGGATTGTAACCAGTGATTTTTCAAAAAGAAAATAGAGCATAGAGTAGAAAACATCAGAATGCATAGAACTGAGGCTAACTATTGTTTCGTGAAACTTTTGGCATATATATGAAATAAAAATATATAATTATGTGTATTATGTATCATATCATTGTTGGCTTATATTATTTATAATGTTTATGTGTGTGTGCATGTGTGTACTCACAATGTAAATTTTTTTTTTTTTACTGTGAATTTCAGTCAAAATTTGCCTTAGGATATAGATGGTGTGAGCAAGGAGTAAGACTTACGGTGTATAAGGAGGGAAAAAGAGTTTGGGGGTATTTGTGGGAGTCAAGCTAGGGAGGAGCAAGGAGTAAGTTAAAAGGAAGAGCAAGGAGACCCCAGTAGCAAGAAATTGTTGCCTGTAAGGTTGGGAGGATATATTTGAGTAAGATTCAACAGAGGGATCTTGACTCTTATGCTAAGGAAGGTGGGTTTGATTCTCCGGGAGTGGATGGAAAGCCATCAAATAAATTTGAATGGGAATATGACATGACAAAACAGTGCCTTGGATGGATTAATCAGGCCATTGTATGAATGATGAATGGGAGGCACAGAGACTGGAGCAAGGTGTATTATTTAGGAGGCTTTTGAAATAATCCAGGTCAGGGACACTGACTGCCTTGAATGAGGAGAGGGGAGTGGGAAAAGAGGTAGGAGATATGGTAAACAGGAATATGGACGTAGAGGCAAATGATTGGGAGATAGGCAGAGCCTTTGACTAACATAGAAACAGGGCAAAGAAGCAGGCCTTGAGGGTAAGATGATGAATTCAGTTTGGCACATGCCCAGTTGATCTGCAAGAGGGACATCTAAAGTGGGTGACTACAAAGCAGGTAGCCATGGAAACATGAAGCTTGGCGCAGTGCAGTTGAGTAAAAGGGCTAACACACAGTCGAGCTAGGCAACAATGCAGCATTCTCCAGATAGGTGCTGACTGAATGCCTGGTGATAGTGGCGGGGTATATGCGTTTTTCATCCTGATATTCCCTCCATTAATATTGAAAGAGGAATGAGACATTTGTCGACTGGCCTGTGGAATGTTCCAGACTTTGGTATTTTAAGACTGCATTGATACAGAAGAATTGGTTTTGATGGAATGATTATTAGTATTTTAAGCATGGTTGTGTTTGTCAAATATCTGTTTTGGTTTAGAGCAAAGTCTTTTCCAATGAAATGACTGATGATCTTAGCATCCTTGAGATCCTTGGTTTTAGCATCCTTAGGATGCTTAAAGGTCTCAGTATCCTTATCAGTCTCGGTCTTAACATCCTTGGGATCCTCCTGATTGTTGTCCTTGTCAGGAGAAGGGAGAGGCAATAGCCTACTGACACTGAAAGCTGCCTAACAGTTGGGCATCAAGGAAATTTGCCTGGGGTCCTCCATGGAGGTCATCCCAAGAGTAGAAACATAATTGGTACCCTGTGATAGGATTAGGTCTGCAGATAACACATTTTCTATTTGGATGCTTTTTTTGTGTGTGATAGAAAACTCCTAAGTGAAGTTGAACTTTGTGTCCTCATTTACAAGCATGAAACCACATGCAATGAAAACACATTTACTTTCCTGAATTTGTCCTTGCTTTGGCTTTTCTGGACCAGATTTCCTAACAGTATTCACTTTCTCTCCACGAATGGATTCTGGTGCTGATGGTAGTTCTTCAGTTAGAGATTGGGCTGATGTTTTCCACCAAACTACTGACTGGTCTCCACATCATGCACATGAATGGATGAATTTTAGAGCTTCAGATCCTGAGATGTAGTTTTTATTCCTTGATTAGCAGCATGCAAATGACAGGAACCAGGCCCTAGAGGTGGACCCATGTCTCTAAGCTACAGCAGTGACGTGCAAGATGACTTGTTCTAAAAGTCCCTGCAGAAACAGAGTTTGGTGATGTGTGGACTTTTAGCAGAGTAAGTTACTTCCTCCGTCATGTCTACCCTGGTCTCCTAGTCTGCAGACCTTACAATAACAAATGCCCAATAACCAAGAAGCTGAAAGCAAAACCATGGCAAGGCCTCTCTGCCAGTCAGTGCATTCCCTAGGAGAGCCCTTGGGCAAATCTATTTCCCCATAACTGATGAGCTGATAATTATACCATTAAACCTCATCTTATTAGCTGGAGGAAAATGTCATGAAAGTAAAGGATGCCATTTCCATGAAAAGAGAAAAATCCTGAACCACATGGCTTATCTCTTTGAATATTCTATAACCCATTATTTATTTATTATTTATGCATCTAGAAATAAAAATGTATTATTGAGTATCAGTTGTGAGCTAAGGCAAATAAGATGAATGTGTTGTTTGAATAAGGCATTCCTAGAGCTAGTTTTGTCTGCTGTCAAAAGCCACTCATGGCCCCAGGAATTTAATATCCAGGAATCTGTAGAATTTATGGGGATAAGTGATCCTGTGTGATGCTTTTGGGGCCTGGAAGGTCAGAACTAGATCTGTAGTGCAGGTTGACTTAAGATGGGGAACCAGAGGGCCCTCGAAAGTAAAAGCAGTCATGTATGGGGAGTATGAGGGCAACTCTATGAGCTAATAAATACCAGTGAGGGTCAAAATAGCTGGAGAATCCCCAGGACAAAGTGTACCTCATGCCACTGGCTTTATCCCTGTCTTCCAACCATTTTGTGAATCACTGTCTGTGGGAGGCTGAGATAGAAGGAAAAAAGAAGTGTCTAGAATAGATATGGATTATAGTCAGAATAAATATGGGAGTCTAAATGAGACCTTAACCAATATTTGCACACTTTTCTGCCCTCATGCTCAATGGTCCAGGCAGTTGTGAAGTTCTTAAGGCAATGAGCATATTTGTTTTATCTTTGAACTCCTAAGAGTTTCTAATTTCTGGTTCATGGTCTTAAAAAATTACTAGATGAATGGATCATATAGAATATCTAATCGTTTATTTAAATAATCTCAGAAAAGAGGCTAAAACTTCTGCGGGAATTCACTTCAATATATCTGATCCAGGTTTTTTGTTTCATTTTTTAAAGTATTCTTAGAACTTATCTACTGTAGCATATAGCGTCTATTAAAGGCTATCTGCCATTTATTGGGTAAGGAGTTTACATTGTGTTAAAAGCCTATGTTGTAGGCACTATTATTATTCTCATTTGTCAGATGAGAAGATAGAGCATGAGTAGGTCATATAGCTAGAAAGTGATGGACCCAGGAGTTTTTATTTCAGATTTGATGTGTATAGAAAAAACATATTAGAACTTATTCTTTTTAAAAGTAGTCAACCGGTTAGGTTCCTAAGACAGGAATCAATTCTTATCTATTCCTAATTTCTCTTGTGTGGTCATCCATGGCAATGAAGAATGAAGATCTACAGGCTTTAGCTACTTCATTGTCCTGGACACCACTCTGAAGTCATGCACTAAATTTTTTAACTTAAAAAAGTGTGATTGGAAGGTTTGGAGCTCAGAAGACTTAGACATTTTAATTTTGGCATCTCCAGCAGCAACATCCAGCCCAGTGGATCCACTGTCAGGTTATGATCCCCGGCAGGGTCATGCGGCGTATGCCTATGTGAACACCCTCCGTGCAGATGGTACACGGAGTTGTGTGATGTCAGTCCCTGGTCCCCATTCTGTTCAAGTACTTTTCTGATGTCAAAGGTGCCATACACGGCACCCTCTCTTGTTAAGCACAGATTGGCTATTCAAGAGTGAGCTCCAGATGCGTATGCACCTGAATACTACGTGGTTCCTGAGGCATGGAGTTCAGAGCCCTCTGGATTTTGAGGTGGAAAACTCAGGGGCCATCCAAAGGTTTGGTCTGCATCAGAGTCACAAATACGTAGTGCTCTTCCTACTAATTCCCCAGAAACAACCGCTGTTTGGAACACAGGCATGGTTTCGTGAACATTTCTTTCCATAGTCTCAAAAATTCAGACTTTTAAGAGGGAGTTGTGATGTGTTAATATATCATCCGATATTTCCATGATTGATATTTATGGAGACCAGGGTCAGGGACAGCAATTTTTTCAGGGAATGTTTTGCTTTGTAGTCCTATTACAACAAACAGAATTTCATATACTCTTTGCAATTCTTTTCCATTTCACTTACTCCACTTACTTCATTTACAGTCATTTTGGCATTACCTACTGTGTGAAAAAAAGGTGCTCAGGCTCCTGCCCTCTAGGAATTTAAGATTCACTCCTCTATCCGTGAATGACATTTTTCTTCTGAGGGCTGATTTGCTTAAATTTTATGTATTTGCACTGATTCTGTATATGCTGCTTACAACTTTAGTGGAACTATAAGGATAGCCAATAGGACAGTATAACTAAATGACTTCTTAAAGTGAAAATTCTAAGTTGTGAATATTTCAAAATTTCCAAAAGTGATAGAATGTATTTTCATTTGAAGTCCCCTTGATCTGGCTTGTGGTTTTCTTCTTCCCTATGTCTCTTGCTGGGGACTCCCTATGTTCCTCCTCTTTCCCTTTCCCTGTTATCAGTACTAACCGTATCTTTCATCTACCCTGAGAACTGTATGAACTCCACCTCTTAACCCGTCAAGCTCTCAGTAGTGAGTGGGTCTGGGTCTGCACCTGTTATGCTCTTGCAAAATTCTCTGAACAAGCTGAGGCAGAGCCTGTGACTTGCTTCTCCCCTTAGGTTTGTTATTCCAATGGAAGTGCTGCATGTGCGACCAGGAGAGGATGTGCAGGGGTGGACATGGCAGGCTGTGTGGACCTGGCACCCACGGCAGCCCTGTCAGCATTTGAGTGTCTGGATGTGGATTGTTGTCTTTGGCAAACATTAATAGCACATTTCAAAGCTCTGCTGTCTGCTCGTTCTCACTAAGGATCCCATCTTACCTCCCTCTTGACAGCTGATGTGTGTTCAAGGAATAAAAACTAATATGAACCTAATATATGGACATAGACACAACTGATCTGAAATCTTCATAATCTGAAATTCTGATTTTTATTAATTGGATTTTTTCTGCGCTTTCTTTAAATACAGAAAAGATATAAAGCATAGTTGAATTTGTGAGATAGCATTGGTGCTCCCTTCTCCCCACTGTGAGTCTTTGACTTCGTCAATGAAATAGGGCCAGAGTGCTCAGAGATATGTGGTGAGGTCACGGTTGGGCCTTCTAGTAAGTCATGGATTAATTGCCTTAGGGTGTATATTTTGTTTTGCTCTTTGTATAGGATCTCATGTAATTCCACTACTGTTTGTCTCCTGTGCCCTAACTTAACATCACAAAGCTCAGGAGCTCTCTGACCTTTGCCTCTCTTCTGTGAGGCCTCCAGTTCTTTGGCTTCTTGTGTGATGATCTGTTGTTTTCCCTAGTGTCTCTGTTCTTTCTCCTATTCCTCCTTGCCCTGTAGGCTTGAATATTCAGATTCCACTTCTTCAGGTGCAGTAAGCTGCAAATCTCTCATAATTCTGGAAAAAATGTTATTGTACTTGGGATAAAAGCATTTCAATTTTTATTTGTTAGAAATCAGTAATGTATGTGTCATTCATTCATTCATTTGACAATTCTGAAATTATTGAGTACCTTTTATGTGCCAGAGAACACTCTTGAAATTGGGAATACAGGGTTAAAATCTCTGCTAGACCAAATAGAAATTGGTACTATTTTCTCCTTTTTCTTCAGGCATGGATGTATCTCTGTCTCAATGAAAGCAACTTGAGAGGAGAGATTGCCTTCTGTCGACCACACAGGAGGTGGAATTCACACAGGCTATGGGTGTCTCCTCCTCTCCTCTAGAGTTGCTCAGGCTGATGGTAATTTTGAGGGGCCAGAAAAATTTGGGATCCTTGCCTACCCCAAGAGTACCTGCTATTTAAAGCCACAGGCGAGGATAGGTATCCTGAGGTAGTTAGAGTGTCACCTATTTTCTAATAGGGGCCAAATGACAATTTCACATAATTATTTGGCAGGGATGGAAAGGATTAGTCTATCAAGTAGGTAACGAACTGAATATGATTTTGTTTTAAATCTTTTAAATCTTCTCACAAGTAAAAATATATTTCTATCAAACTAGGAATCCTAACTTTTGGTTTAGAAATATATGCAGGGACATAATATAAATGTACATGGATATTTTCAGTACTATTTCAGCACAATTGACATTTAGCTTGACTTGCAATTACATTCTGACAGCAGTTTCCAGCACTAAAATTTTGCATGGCGAAATACACCAAAGGGAAGCCAGGAAAGTCTTAACCATGGGTTTGCTTTCTGTTAAAGGGAGTGTTTTTATGGATCTTATTAAAGATCATGCTTGTAAAAAGAATCGGGTGCATTATTTTGCCATAAAATAACTTGAAAAGTAGTTTTTCATCTTGCCTTTCCCACCGTGTATGAACCTGAGGGAGAAAAAATGTGATGGTGTGCTAGGTACGAGAAATGGGGCTGCAGATGACTTGGAAACCCTTGACACTGCCCAGTTCAGGACAGATGCACCTGGATCTTTTTCAGGGGTTGGGATGCAGGAGCTTGGAGTTTTTTGGCCTGGTAACCGATGTGCTTGATTAACTAACAGCATCAAACAAAAGCAGGCCAGGGCTTGGCTGTGAATTTCACTACCCTCTGCAGACTCATCTAGAGTCCTTCCACATTGGGTGGAAGCACAGGCTCCTGTCTTTCATGTGTCTAATCTGCCTTTCTACTGCACACTCTCTGGTTTCTCTCCTCATGATCCCTGGGAAAGAAGGAAGGTCCAGTCTCTCTTTCTGCCATTCAGGAAAAGCCTACCTCTTGTTCTCTCCTCAGCTTCCTGCAGCAGCCAACTCTTCAAGGCTTAGAAAGAAAAAGAAAACTCTAAAGGAGAAAATGACATTTGCCAGTATGTTTCTGCCCACATTTAAGAACTGACTTGGGTCAGCATGAATTGAAAGATCAACAGGCATTTTTTTTTCTGATGAAAATGTATCATTTTTGCTTTTTTTGTCTGGGTGGTGTAGTGAGATGTCTACGGGAAAATCCAATGAATGGGTGGACTGTGTGTTTCAGAGCTTTATAAATATAAGACATAATCCAGGAGCAGAACGTATGTCTACTCCCACCCCTTAGACCTCTAACAGAATTTGTGGAAAATGAAAACAAGTCTTGAAATATTCCAAATAGGACTCGCTAAGATGTCTTCTTCTTTTTATTTTTTTTAAGATGGAATCTTACTCTGTTGCTCAGGCTGGAGTGCAGTGGTGTCATCTCAGCTCACTGCAACCTGCACCTCCCAGGTTCAAGTGATTTTCCTGCCTCAGCCTCCCGAGCGGCTGAGACCACAGGCGTGCTCCAGCTCATGGCTAATTTTTGTATTTTTAGAAGAGATGGGGTTTCACCATGTTGGCCAGGCTGGTCTTAAACTCCTGACCTTGTGTTCCACCCTTCTTGGCTTCCCAAAATGCTGGGATTACAAGCGTGAGGCACCATGCCCAGTCCTCACTGAGACTTCTAATGTAAGTTGCTAACCTTGATTGAATCAGTATTAAGTACCAGGTATTACGCAGGTGCTTCCTGTGCATCTCATTCAGTTTTTACAAGAACCCTGATGGGCGGTTACTATTGGCACCATTTTCCAGATAAAGAAAATGAGCAATCAAATTACATGTCAGAATCACCCAGCTGGTAAGTGACCTAGGGGGGATTCCTGCCTTCTTTAAAGACTTTTGGGTTCCCCCAGTGAGACATTTCTATCCCCTTGTTGATAGAAATGTCAAGATACCCTTGAGTATACTGACTGCAAATGTCCTGTTACATCCCTGACCCGGTTGGCATTGTTGAGAATAGCTCCAACACCAGGGAAGAGGACATAAGGCATATATGTGAGGACCATCTGTGGTAGAACTCAAAACAAGCAGGGCACAGGCAGAGGGTCTTGTATAGTATCCTTATATAACTGGGATACCTGTCTTCTTGTGAGGAGGACATCAGCTACTTTTCATTTTTTCTGAAACCTTAAGATTCTAGGGAGGGCAGGGGCTTGGCAAAGCAAGCGTATGTATGTGAAATGCTGACACTCCAGTGTGTGTAGGTATATGTGTGTGCAAGGGCACTGATTCTGGTAGGAATCCTTTTCCACCCAGAACCTAGTAAACCTCACAGAGGGAGCCTTCTTGGCTAGACTCTATCTCCCAGGACAGAGAGACACTGGTAGCTACTAGAGGGGATGCCAAGATAATGGTTGGAAACCCAGCTTCATATGCTCACTCACTTCACAAACCCAAAACTACGTCATGGACCAGAGAACACAGAGACAGAGTGAACTATAGGAAAACCTGCAGATCTAGGCAAAGGCTGAGGAAATTTCAGAAATTATTTCCAATAAGATGTGAAAGTTAGGCTTAAAAGATACTTCATCTAGTAGGTTCATACTTCATGTAGTTTAGTATAAGCTGTTCAACAGTAAACTGCATGCTCAACTTGAGTAAGGATCTCTGTTCCACTGCTTTTTTTTTTATTTTGAGACGGAGTTTCACTCTTGTTACCCAGGCTGGAGTGCAATGGCGTGATCTCGGCTCACTGTAACCTCTGCCTCCTGGGTTCAAGCAATTCTCCTGCCTCAGCCTCCCGAGTAGCTGGGACTGCAGGCGCGTGCCACCATGTGCAGCTAATTTTTTGAATTTTTAGTAGAGACGGGGTTTCATCATGTTGACCAGGATGGTCTTGATCTCTTGACCTCGTGATCCACCTGCCTCGGCCTCCCAAAGTGCTGAGATTATAGGCGTGAGCCACCGTGCCCAGCCCTGTTCTATTGCTTTATGAATGAGATGAGAATGTGGTTTGTGGCATCAGCATCAACTGGAAGCTTGTTAGAAATGCAGAATCTCAGGTTCCACCCAAGGCCCACTGAATCAAGAGTCTGCATTTAAAAAAGATCCCTAGGTAGTCTGGATGAACAGTGATGTTTGAAAGCTACTCTGCTAAGACATACTAAACAATAGCATAGTGCACCAAAGATATTGATTAGCGGTCTCAACCCTGGCTGATTATTCTCATATTTGGGTGGCTCCACCCCAAACCAATTATATCAGATTTTTTTTTTTAAGTAGGGACCAGGCACTAGCATTAAAAAAAAACTCATAAGGTGCAGCTATGGTTGAGAATGCCCCGATTTAGATCTTGCCGTACAAGAGTGGGGAAATGTTCTTTATCGACTGGCGTTCTGAAAGAGTTGGCCCTGTGACACGATACTACTTAACATATCTGTTAGTGATTTAGGAGAGTACATGTAAGACATACTGATTCCATCTGCCAATGATAGGGGATTGCACAATATTGCTAGCTAACATTCTGAAATTCAGCAGGACTGAAATACTAAGTGATTGTGACAAGAGTGGAAAAGTGTGGACAAGTGTGAAGGTCCTACTGGTTCTCAGAGGACATTCATTCCGTCATAACAATAAATTGTCCAGAGGTCAAAGTGAACTGCAAGTGAAGAATGGTTCAGCAGTGGAGGGCTGTGATTAAAAAGACGGAGAAAAATCAGAGCATGAGAAATGTAAAGGAGAAGGAAATCATTACATAACCTTCCCCTGGTACTTGATATTGGTTAGGACTTTCTATGGCATCACCCAAGTTAGGATGCTGAAATTGAAGTGCAATTATGATGAACTTCGGATATTTTCAGGGAAGACTAATACATATCAGGCATTAAAAAGCAAAAGAGGCTGCTTTTATTTAGTATGCTGAAAACAAGACTAAGAGGAAAACTTAACATTTTTCAAATATAGGAAAAAGTGCTTTTACCTGAAAGATTGTGATTAGTTGATCTCTTTTACCAGAAGGCGAATAGAACAGAGAATAGACATTAGGAAGAACTTTCTGACATCAAAAGTGGGCAGACTCTGAAAAAGTTTGGAGAAAAGAAACCTATATCTGCCACTGTTGCTTTGGGGACCAAGAGGCAAAAAGTGGTCTTCATGAGACATCTGGAAAGTAAGGCTTTCTAGCAAAGGGTAATAAGAACCTCTGGTAACTTTCTCTCTACATAGACGGAATGAGACATTGCTCTGGAATCCTGAAAATATTGATGAATTTGGAGCACCTTGAATCCACTAAACACGGCAGACATCTTTGATTTCTGCTTATCCAGTCTTAGCCAAGTAGGACTATAAGAAAACTTCTTTATGCCTAATCAGACTTGATGGAAAACATTCAAAAGGATTTTTAAATGTTAACATATTATTTTAAATGGACAAATCATACTTGTATTATTTATGGGTACAATGTGATATTTTGATATTTGTTTAAAATATGGAATGATTGAACCAAGCTAATTAACATATCCATCACCTCTCTAACATCATTTGTTTGTGTGTAGTGAGACTTTTAGAGTTTATACACTTAGCTATTGTGAAATATATACTGCATTATTTTTGATTATAGTCATCCTGCTTTGTAACAAACCTCAAAAATATATTTCTACTGTCTAACTAAAACTTTGTATCTTTTTACTATACTTTCCTCTTTTTCCTGCCATCTCTGGTAACCACCATTCTACTCTCTACTTCTATGAGTTCAAAGTTTTTCGATTCTGCAAATAAATAAGATCGCATAGTCTTTGTCTTTCTGTGCCTGGCTTATTTCACTTAACATAATGTCCTCTAGGTTAATTCATGTTGTTGCAAATGACAGGATTTCCTTCTTTTTGTGACTGAATGGTATTTTATTGTGTACATATGTCATATTTTCTTTATCCACTTACCTGTTGATGGGCACTTAGGTTGATTCCATATCATGACTATTGCGAATAATGCTGCAGTGAACATGGGAGTAGAGATATCTCCTCAACATGCTGATTTCAAATCCTTTGAATATGTATCCAGTGAGAGGATGGCTGGAGCATATGGTAGTTCTATTTTTAGTTTTTTTCAGGAATGTCCTTACCATTTTCCAAAATGGCTGTACTAATTTGCATTCCCATCAATATTGTACAAGGGTTCTCTTCTCTTTTCTCCATATCCTTGCCAACACTTTTGTCTTTCTTATAGTAGCCATTCTAATAGGTGTGAGGTAATATCTTATTGTGGTTTTAATTTACTTTTGCCTAATGGTTAGTGATGTTGAGTATTTTTTCATATATTTGTTTTCCATTTGTATGTCTTCTTTTGAGAAATGCCATTTAGTTATTTTGCCCATTTTATAATTGGGTTATTTGTTTTCTTGCTACGAGTAGTTTGAGTTCCTTATATATTTTGGATATTACCTCCTCATCAGATGTATGGTTTGCAAATATTTTTTCCTACTCTGTGGATAGTCTCCTCACTTTGTTAATTGTGTCTCTTGCTGTACAGAAACTTTTTAGTTTGATATTTCTGTTTTGCCTATTTTTGCTTTTGTTACCTGTGCTTTCAGGCAACAAAAAATCAGTGATTGGGCCAGTGTTATAGAGCTCTTTAACCTATGTTTTCTTCCAGTAGTTTTATAGTTTCAGGTCTTATATTTAAATCTTTAATCCATTTGCATTGATTTTTGTATATGGTGTGAGATAAGGATCCAATTGCATGCTTCTGCATATGATGAGCCAGTTTCCCAGCACCATGTATTGAAGAGACTGTCTCTCTCTCATTGTATTCTCTTGGCATCTTTGTTGAAATTCAATGGACAATAAACACATGGATTTATTTTGGGATCTCTATCCTGTTACATTGGTCTATGTATCTGTTTTTATGCCCGTACTGTTCTGTCTTCATAACAATAGCTCTATAGTATCTTTTGAAATCAAGGAATGTGATGCTTTCACCTGCAAACATTATCTTGAAGGTTGTGAACGAGACAAGGTTGCCTCTGTCACCACTTCTGCTCAATTGTATTGGCATTCCCAAACAATATGTAAGACAAGAAAAAGAAATTATACATATGTAAGTCTTAGAAAGGAAAAAAAAACAAGACTATAATTCACAGATGTCATGAACAACTAGGGTTTATTAGAAAACCATAATAAATCTTAAATAAATGGCTGGAATTACTAGCAGAGTTTGACTATACTGTTAGATATAAAAATCAATTTAATAAAATCAATCACATTTCTACATACCAACTACAATTGAAAACTAGTTTTAGAAAGAGAACATTTACCACAGAATAAAAACAAATAAAGAACTAGAGATTTGCTTTCAGTAATGGCTGACTAGAATATCCCAGACCAATCTTTATAGAAAAGCTGGATAACATACACAAAGTTGTTGGAAAGTGCAGAGAGAACTTTCAGGATTAAGACCTGGAATACGAGAGAAGCCACAAGTGAAGTGAGTTCAGCATTTGGAGATTGCTTTTCACCTTGAGGAAACTGCAGATTCTGTAATCAAAAGCAATGGGTGAGAGATCCAGAGGCTGGCAGGAGCTTTCAGCACTCTCAGAATGCTGGAGTGACAAAAGGAAGAGGTCACGGCCCATTGAGAAGGAAGTGCTCTGACAAACACCCCGGGCTTTCCGTTGGGACCCTAAAGGACTATATGCCAGGCGTAAGAGTGAACTGAACAAGTCAAGTTTTCACAGGACTAAAGTTCAAAACAGCTTAATTTTTATTAGATTCAGGTGATTTGCTCCCACCCTAGCTGTCTGCAAAATTAACTACAAAATTAAATAATTTCTGGAGAATAACATCATTCAAAGTAGCATATGACTTCTATAATTTGTCCTACAAAATGTCTGGTATGCGATCAAAAATAATTGGATATTCAAAAATATAAGTGTATTAGTGTGTTCTCACGCTACTAATAAAGACATACCAGAGACTGGGTAATTTATAAAGGAAAGAGATTTAATTTACTTACAGTTCAGCATGGCTGGAAATGCCTTAGGAAACTTACAATCATGGCAGAAGGGAATGCAAACACGTCCTTCTTCACATGGTGACAGGAAGGAAAAGAAGGAGAACTGAGTGAAAGGGAAAGCCCCTTATGAAACCATCAGATCTCATGAGAACTTACTATCATGAGAATAGCATGGGGAAAACCACTCCCATAATTTAATTACCGCCCACCAGGTCCCTTCCACAACACATGGGGATTATGGGAACTACAATTCAAAATGAGATTTGGGTGGGGAGACAGCTGAACCATATCAATAAGACCTAATTAAAAAAAAACAAGAGAAAAAAGACACAATACAAGCACATTGAACAGGGAGATTCAGTTATTAGAGTTATCCGATATAGAGTTTAAAATAACTGAGATCAGTACAATGAAAGAGCTAAAATAAAATATGAAAAATGTTGGCAAAGAATAGGAAACAAATTAAGAGCTGAATGGAAATTCTAAAATGGACAAACGCAGTACTAAATTTAACAACTCAATGGATGGATTTAATGAGTATACACAGCAGATGAGAGAACAAGTAAACTGGAAGATATGTCAGAATACAGTATCTCTACTGAAGCATGAAATGGGCAGTATAGAAAGAAGCATGACATGGGCAACTATAGAAACAGCATAACAGACATATGAGACAGAGCGAAAATGACTAACAAAAGTTGGTGGGAGAAAATGTGTCAGAAGCCATATTTGGAGAAGTAACAGTGGAGAATTTTCTAAAACAGATGAAAGACCTCAAGCCACAGGTTCAAGAAGTGCCACAATCCCCAAAGAGGAAAAATAAGAAAAAAAAATCTGGGCACATTGTTTTCTTTTTTATTTGATTCCAATATTTCTTTAATCTTAGCTGTCAGTCTTGCTATTGCTGCTATGAACGTACTACATTTTTTTTCCCCTTTACTTGACCTACCCAATAGGTATATTGGCACAGGGAAGAAAAGAGACTACGTGAATAGAACAGAGAGGGTCATAAATGGACCCATGAATACATGGACTTTTTTATGATTATTTGGCAAAATGAAAGCAAAAGTATATGTTTTCAATAAATGATATGGAGACAATTGGTTATCCATTTTGAAAATAAATGAAATTTGGCTCCTACTTCACATAATATTTAACAATTAATTTCAGGTACATTAAAGACCCTAATGTGAAAAAGGCAAGACTATAACATATTCTAAAATTAATATAAGAGAGAATCATTGTGATATTATGGTAGAGAAAGACACAAGACACAAAATCATAACCCATGAAGGGACATACTGATGAAATTATTTTACAATTTAAATTTCTATTCCTTAAAGGACATCAAATTAAGAATTTATGTTCATTAGAAGTTACCATAAATTGAGTGAATATATAATCCAGAAGATACAAATTCCTACTAATCAATAAGAAAGAAAAACAACATTATAGAAAAATGGGCAAATGAAATAAATAGCAATTTTAAAGGATCAATTTCTCATGATAAATGAGTCAGTGATCCATTTCATTACTAGTCAGGGAAATGCAAATTAAAACCTACTATTTTATACTCAATGCTTTGACAATACCAAGTTGTAACTAGGACCTGCAGATACAGAAATTCTCATCCACTGCTATCACGTATAGAAATTGGTATACCATTTTGGAAATGACTTTAGCAACATTGAACTATGAGCATATCCTATGACCTACCAATTCCATGACCAGATATCTACTATAGAAGCGATCTTGCATGTGAGACACAGATATTTGTAATGGCATCTTAAAATTATGAACAAAATATATAGCATATATATTTATATACTTGTTCATCAATAGAAAGATCATAGTCATACACTGGAATACTATACAGCCATAAATATGAAACACCCTTTATGTATATCAACAGGGACCCGTTTCACAAACATAATATTGAATACAAAAAGCAAGTCACTAAAGAAGAAAATATTGCTATAATTCCATAAATGTAAAGTTCTAATATAGACAATTAAATTACATATTGTTTAGGGATAACTGCACAGATGGTAAACACTATAAATGATCAGAATTCAATATAGTAGTTACCTCTAAAGAAGAGGAATGGGTTGCAGTCAGTGATGTATTAGTAGCTTCTTATACATCATGGTAATATGTGATTTCTTGGAATGGATGGTGGGTGTCCCTTTTAAAAAATACTGTAGTAATTTTTCTCCTCTGGGTGGGGCTGGATGGTATTGCCTGGTGAACCTGTAATCACCTGCATCCTGGCAAAGGGTGTGCATCTGAGCAAGCTAAATTAGTCGAGCCAAATTTGGTTTTAGCCAAGTCTCCAATTGCAATTTTCCTTTGGTGGCACTTCTCTCCAGAATGATCAACTCACATTCATCTGAAAACACACCTCACTTATGACATTCAAGTCATTTGTGACCAAATTGCTGAAATATGACTTGGGTACAGCTACTTGTTCCATGAAATCTTTGGAGACTACTTAGAACACTATTTAGAGTTGTTCTTCTTTTGTCCTGCCCAATAAATTCTGAAAGATTTGGGATGATTCAGTTTTTCTAAACTGAAGGCCCCCATCCAAGGTCAAGTTAGGAGTTTTGCTCCATTTGGATTCCATGAATGTCATGGTTTCACCCTTACTACACTGCATGCTGTTTTATATGAACTCTCCTGAGCTCAAGGGAACACCCTTCAGTTTAGTTGCAGGAGCCCAGGGAAGCTGCTATCCAGAGGTTTGGAAAACCCTCTGAAAGAAGAGCTTGGTGTCACACAGTGTCTGTGAAAGCACAGTGGCTTTCAGTTCAAAGGTGACCCTTCCCTACCCTCCTAAGATCATCTGCTGTTTGTACAGGCTACCAGTTCTTCCTCTAATCATTTGGAGTAAATGAGGGTAAAGACCTGGAGGGTGTATTTGTGATGGGGTGGGGGAGGCTGAATTTTCCTGAAGAGTAGGTTTTATTTATTGTTTGTTTGCCCCTGCCTAATCCCCTATAATTTGTAATCCTCCCAGGTAACCTTTCCCCAACTTGGTAAAATATAGTGGATTTTAGCATTTCTCTCCTTCCTAGTGTTTTGGTGCTAGTATATACTTGGAACAAAGTATATCCACCTCAAAAATCAGGGGAGGAGAGGAGATTGCATGGCAGCTCCCTTGTGTGAAGGAAGGGGTGAGTAGTGGGAGGAGGCAAGGATTGTTTGTGTTTTCTAAAGAGAGTTGCAAGTGCTGCTTCTGAAATCCTTGGCGGATAACCCTTGCTTATTTCCTTCTGAACATTTTGGGAATTACTGTGTTGTCCTTTATTATGCTAGCAGCAGCAGTGGCTGCTCAGGTTTCTAATAAGGAGGACATATTGCCTCATGGCCTTATGAATTTCTGGAGGTGAAAGAATGTAAACTTAAGGCCCCATGTCCCCACCTCAGACCTTATTATGGCCTGACAGCTGGGAAAAGCATAGGAAGCAATTAAAACATCCAGTATTATATTAGTCGCCAAAGGAGAGCCCAGCCTCAGGCAACAGTGAAAGGAGCAGATCTGCAGAGGACAGCAAGAGAGAGAGAGAGAGAGAGAGAGAGAGAGAGACAGAGAGACAGAGAGACAGAGAGACAGAGAGAGACAGAGAGACATAGAGACACAGGAGAGTGAGCCAGAACAGTTAAAAATGGAGAGCTCTACCCAAGTACTTGCCCAATTAACTTTAGTACCTGTCTGGTTGGAAATGGTTTGTAAATGCATTCATTGAAAGGGGTATGTGTATGTGCTTGTTGAGGGCAGGGGAGCAGTAATTCAACAATCCAGAAACCCAGAGAAGGAGAGGAAGGAGGAGTGGAGCTGAGCAGGGAGCACTGGAAAATCATCATCCCAGAGGGTCCCTGGTGCCTCCTCCCTCCCCTGCTGAATGGGCTTCTTTGCTGGGACTTCTGGAGGGCAGAGAGCCTGTGATAGCGAAATCACTGGATGCTCAGGGAAGAGGCTTGCTTTTGCTTGGCCTGCTTCTATTTTACAGCCTGATGAATTTTGGCTCTCTCTTTTCCTCTTCAGAGGCCTACAATCCGCACCAAATGTTTCACATTACTCAGTGTGAAAAACCTCCTATTCT
The DNA here is from genome assembly GCA_963573385.1 of Cacajao melanocephalus. Taxonomy (NCBI): domain Eukaryota; kingdom Metazoa; phylum Chordata; class Mammalia; order Primates; family Pitheciidae; genus Cacajao; species Cacajao melanocephalus. The sequence goes on along the minus strand of CAUYLG010010404.1, from coordinate 13,258 downwards.
TTCAGATTTTTTACAAGTTCATACATCCTTGGAAACCCGATATTCCATATTTCATTCTGCTTTGTGGATGTCATTGTGAGGGATGCGGGTTCACATGCAACAGGCCTCTTCTGGCTTTGATCAGCTTGACCGCAACTAATTGTAAACGGAGAACAAATGAAAGAAATATTTACAAATTTCATGGGAATTCAGGAGGGGTCTAAGCCTTTCCTAATGCCTCCATTCACAGTAAATGTTTATTGAATACTTAGACTCTACTGTGCACTTCAATATTTATATAGTATTAGGTTCTAGCTTGTTCCGAGGGGATCCAAAGAATTAGTAAAATGACCTTCCCCTTCTCTGCTTTACCCTCTTCCCTCCTGTAAACTTCCTTTCTTTCGTATCACAAAATCTGTTGCTGCCCAAAGAAAACCAACTCAAATTCCAAAGCTACAGCTGTAAGAAGGAGAAAGAGAAAAAGGGTGGGGAGGAGGTGTTAAAAAAGAGACCGGAAAATTTAAAACAAATTTTGAGTTGCATAGTCGAGTTGGGAAAAATCAAATGAAAATGTTAAAGATTTGTTCAAAATAAAGTCATAAATGCCTGGAGCCAAGTTAAACAGCTGTTGGGTCAGGCAGGCGAAAGCCTGAGAGGCAGCACCAAGTAAGAGTTGAATATTATGCAATTAATCAGGACTTGCCTGGTTATAAAGAAACATGTATAACCCTGTCGGAAGATTTTAAATGTAGGCCTTTCCTTTCCTAAGCACACTTTTCAAGAAGAATTTCTGTTTACGCAGGAAGCAAGCTACCTGCATGGCTTCTCCCTGGAAGTTTTGGAGAGGAGATGCTCTAAGGCTGGAAAAGGGTCAAGTGACTCCCTCCAGCTCCCCTGCCTCGTGGCATATGCTGGAAGCCCCATCAGACACTACCTTCTTCCCACCGCTGTCATGAGCTGCCTGCACTTCCCGGGCAGCTTGGACAGATGACGGGCCAGATGCTGAGGGGAGGAAAGGAGGTGACCTCTGTCCAGAGAGTCCTTTTGCTATCACCTTCTGGGATGGCAAGTGTGTCTGGGGTCTGCCAACATTGTCATAATAAATGCTCTAACAACTGCTCTTTTAATGAGGAACATTTCACATCTGTGTCTGCTGTACCATGGGCCTGTTCCACCCCAGGAATCATAAAAGTCAGGCTAGATTCTGTTATCTATGGAGGCTGGCTTAACCTGCCATTCTCCATCTTTCCACTCAGATATGAAAGGCAAGATTCAAGGATCACACAAACTAGAGGGCGAGTGATCCCAAACAACCCCAAATGTCAGATGATACAGGGCCATATGAAGGAGGGCAGTTGGAAATGCATGAGGATCAGAGAGTGGCAGGCAGTTGAACAGAGGATGGGACTTTGGAGAAGGAAGTCAATGCCAAAGCTGATGCAAAATGAGCATGACATCCCAAAGGAAGGTTTGGAGTGTTTTATTGGTACAAATTTCTTTATAAGATCAGATTTTAACTTTTACTTTTTGAGGAGTCATTGGTTTCACTGACATCAATAAAGCCTTTTCTATGAGCATAAAAAACTGAAATCAAGGTTATTGGCTTTTAAAATCAAGGCTTTTTGTGTGTTTTGGTTTCACGGCATCAAGAAAATCCTTATTCATAAACGTCAGTAGCTTCAAAAATGAAAGGTTTTAACGTTTCACTTTGTGGTTTTGATTCTTTTTAACTAAACTGCAATATTTTGTTTCAGAATTCAACTGCTGACATTTCCTAACATAATTATAAAAGTCAGATATGCACCCCCAAATTATAAAGCTGTTCATATAAATACATCATAATAAAATATGTAAAATGTTCACTGTGTATGTATAACTATGATGTATTGAAAATATGGCTGACATTTAAGTAAGCACAACATAGGCATTCAATGTTAAGAATGTCCTAAATTGCCTAGTTTTATATGAATGGACTTTCACAGTTCTGATTTTTTTTTAAAAGACATTTCTGGTCATACACAGTCTACTCAAAGACCTGTTTACAAAAATTCCTTTGTTATTTCATAAGCTATAATGTGTGATATATGTGGACATTAAGATGCTTTTGTCAGCGTATCAAACCATTGGGGATGACTTTTTTCCAATGATGGGTGTCGGGATAAAATGGCAAATTCAAGATTTTATTTATTCATTCCTGTGGTCTTGCCTGCCATAGATCTAGACTTCCACATCCAGGGAAGGGAAGGAAAAAGATCTGGCACAGAAAGAAATTAACCCAACTTTTCTAGACGTTTTCTGTGGGGAGAATCTTTCTCTGACACTGTCAGAGAACAGCACCCTATGTAGACAACCTTGATCATCACTTCCCAGCCAGCACCATTTTCCGAGGAGCATTCTTCTCTCCATCCTAGGCTCTCAGCTGTGGAAATTTTAGGCTGCCCTCTTGAATACCCTGCTTTCTCTCCCAAGATTTTAGAGACCATGGCATCCTGTTAAGCTTCTTCCAGGCTGGATAGAGGAGACCCTGGTTTTACTGTGGTCTTTGATAGATTAGTGTTGAGCGAGACTGAATGGCCGTCAATAGATCAGTAACTGAAGTTGTGCTAAACATCTAGAAATCAGTCCCTGAAGATCCCAAATCCGGCTAGACTAGCACTGAGTGATGTCCGTTTCATACTCCTTCCAATTCTCTTCTCTCACCACTGGGGCTGCCACCTCTAGTCCCCAGGAGTCCTGTTTTTCTCAGATACCCTCTTCCCATCAAAACATCCTCTCAGAGCCCTGTTTACCGGTAAATGTAACTGGATAAGAATAACAAACTTTTCATTTTGAAAGAAGGCGTGCAGTAGGGAAAATGGACCGAGATGGAGTGGTGGGCTAGTGCCACAGATTAGGGGCAGCCTGGAAGAGACCTGACTGACCATGTGCAAGCAGCGTGTCCCACAGGTGGCCAGTTAGTCGGGGACGGGGGTCTTGTGAGTAAGGAAGTGCTCTGTAGATTCAAGGGGCAGAAGGGTGTGATGCTTAACTACTTCAATTTTGGAATCAGACAGCCAGTTCAACTCCTGTCTTTGTTACTTCTTACCTGTGTGATGATGGATAAGTTTCCCAACTGCTGTCTGCCTTGGATTTCTCATCTATAAAGCTGGGCTAATACTAGTGCCTACCTTATAGCATTGTTTTGAGAAGTGAATGAGTTAATACACAAAGAATATTTTGAACGGCACCTAGTACATAATAAATGGTACATTGATATTACTGTTTTTATTGTTTCAGGAGGCAGGAGGTATTTTCTTTACCAAAGCATTCATTAAATTCCTACTGCCATCTTAGCCACAGAAATGTTTATTGAAGTCAAATTTCTTTACTTTGTTAAAGAGCTCCTCTACTTTAGGGCCTTTCTTGGATTAACAATCCTATTAATTTACATTTAGCTCTCAGAGATGATTGCTATATAAATGTTTTAGTTATTTCTGATGAATTTTAATCCAGTGCTACATGTATTTTTAATCATACATATATTTTAACTATGAATTTTCCTCCTTAAGAACTGAGGGAGGGAAATCCACCTGCAATGCATTTGCAGAAGATGCTCAATTAGAAAGATCTTCAAACGTGCCCTAGCAGCACAGATATCCTTAGATCAGTTTTCTTCAATGTGCCTTAACAAAGAAAATGGCCTTTTCCTTAATGATCTGTTCTAAAGATGGTGATCAAAATTTTTCAGTGGTCAGATATCAAATGTATTGTTCTGAAACAAAATTAGAGCCCTTGTTAATCAGTGTTAATTAACAGAAACAGAAAGAGGAGAATGTAGAGCAGTGTTATGTACTTTTCCCATTAAGAACTAGTCTGGAATTCCATAAACAAGGTACAGAAGACACTTATTCTACTTGTAATTTGAGCTATGAAAATTGTCCTATGTCTAATACCACCAGCATTTTTTAAAACCACAATTTAAAGAAGAAAAATAAAGCTAGCAGCTTGCAAATGGTGCCTCTTTGCACGAAAGGACCACATTCCAGAATGAGGTTTATAGGACTCCACCTGTATTAAGCTGACCAAAATGGGGGTGACCTATCGACAATAGATCTCTTTATTGTATTGTTTTGACACAGAACAAGTGACATTCCTCAGGCCCCTTTTCATATTACAGTCTGCCACAAAATACGTCTGTACTCTTTTTACCTGCAGAACTGGGTTATATCAACTCCATCACTTTTAGGCTTATCTGATGACAAAAGAAAATTGATACTAGTGGGGAGGCTAATGACAACTTGGTTACCAGACAACCATTCACCTCTGCTTCAAAGTTCTTTGAGCTGTTTCAGTTTAAAACTGGAAAAATATTTATGAGCAATAATATATTTCCATCAATACATTTATACAAGAAAAACGGGAAACTGTGTACATATGTGTTTTTTATATAATATATATTATGTACTCATGGAGAGATTCGACATTACATTATGATTATGTATGCATACACGTTTCTGTGTACATCTGTTTATTTTTTATAATGCGTGTTTATCTGTGTATGTTTACGTGGATATAGGTATGTGTATAGTCAAAGCATTTTTTAAGACACTCTGGAAATGATGCATATGTGGCTATAGAGTGAGCAAGGCCCCTAAAACATTGATTGTGTGAATGCTGCTCATATAATCTGTAAGTTCTATAGTGCTTCTAGGTATCAGAATTGCTGAAAAAGGGAGGAGTTCTTAGGATATCTTCTGTAATACTCCTGGTGACATCATGATTTCATTGTCTTGGAATATAGCATGAAATAGATTTGTACCTTTTTCCCACTTTAGCGCTGAGAAAATTATAGGCTCTATCAAATGGCAAGGAAATTAGGATCTGTTGAAAATGAACAATCTATTTTACATATTTTATGAATGATGACACAAGCATTATATAAATATGCAGTAATTATATATGCTAATACATACATTCAATATATCTAAGTTTTCAACTGCAATTATTTTCTAGCATGCATTTCTATAGTTACCTTTACTCTGTAGGGAAATTGTATCTTAGCTTTAGCCTTGGATACGTTTCAAAGAATCACAGATCACTGGAAATGGCTCCAGATGCCACTGAATACAGAGATGAAAACTGGCAGCCAGCATGCCAGATTTTGCCTGCAATATATATATATTTTGACCAGTCATATGTGTGTGTGTGTGTGTGTGCGTGCACGCGTGTGTGCATGCGTGTGTGCTGAACAGCTTTATTGAGGTGTAATTGACACACAATAAACTGCACACAAACCATACAGTTTGATATATTTCAATATATTAAATGATGGTACACATCTGTGACATCCATCATTTGGATAAAGGTATACACAATGTTAAATTGTTTATCATAAAGCTGCTTCCTTATGTATTTTAAGTTTGGCTTAAAGGTTTCTCTGTACATAGTGAACTACAACCTACCTAGATACGGAAACAGATTATAACCTACTCTTGTACAAATCACAGAGTTTCAGTCAAAGGTGGCCAGCTGTTCAAACCACGTTAAATAAGGCAAATGCTGAGCTGTAACCAGTCTGGCTGTTAACATTCCTCCCTTTTACTTTCTGTCCATAAATCCTCTCTGACCACATTGGCAGTGCCAGAGTTAATCTGAACCTATTCTTGTTAAAGGTGCTACTCAATTCTTTGCTCAATTAAACTCTGTTAAATTAAATTGTCTGAAGCTTTTCTTTTGACAGGGGGTAAAACATCACCACAATCAAGATAATTCACATATTCAGCACCATCAGAGTTTCCTCATGCCACGTTACAATCTATCTCCTTTCCTGTTCCTGCCCCTCCAGGCAACTGCTCATCTGATTTCTGTCGTTAAAAATTCGTTTGCATTTTCTATACTTTTCTAAGAATGGAATTATAAAATATATGTTTTTTTCTTTCTGTCTTCTTTCATTCAGCATAATTATTTTGAGAGTCACTCCAAAGTCATAGTAATTAAAAAGGGTTTTTCCTATGTTTACTTCCAGAAGTTTTATAATTTAGATTTTATAATACATGAGGGTCTTTATCCATTTTAAGTTAATTTTTGAACAGTTTTCTCAGGTTTAGGCAGAAGTTCAGTTTTTTCATGTGAATATCAATTTTTTTTTCTTTTTTCTTTTTTCTTTTTTTGAGACAGAGTCTTGATGTGTCACCCAGGCTGAAGTGCAGTTGTGTGATCACAGCTCACTGCAACCCCTGCCTCCCAGATTCAAGCAATTCTCCTGCCTCAGCCTCCCAAAGTGCTGCGATTACAGGTGTGAGCCACCGTGACCTGCTGGAAAGCTTATCCTTTCACCATTGAATTGCCTGGCATTCTTTCAAGCTGGGGCAGTTGTAGGGCTCACCTCATTTTCCATGTTCCAGAGGCTACTGCCCTTCATTGATTAATGTCTGATGCTGGAAAGCCATGGTTTCATACAGTTCATGGGTTTTTTGTTTTTGTTTTTTTTTTCATTAATTTCAGATGGGAAGGTAAGCCTGATCCTTGTTACTTCATTTTGGTCAGAAATGGAGGTCCCCTACTCAGTGTTTATTTTTCCTGTTTCTGAAATAATTTAATTTGTTGCCAATGGATAAAAATGAGGAGATATCATATTAAAATCTAGATTTCTGGCTTCTCTTGAAAAATCTGCAGACCTGGATGCACACTCCACCCAGCATCATTGGATTCCAGAGAAGCAGTGATTTCCCATGGTCCTCTCCTTCCTTCATCCCCTTGGGCTTGATTAGCCCAAACCTCTCATTTTATTCAGGAGGAAACAGCAGCAGGCAGGCAAAGTGGTTTGGAATTCGAATCTGAGACTTCCGACTTCAAATCCCATCGTGTTTTCACTGAGATTGAGCAAGTACGTTGTATTATTAGTATGGAGCTGAGCAAACTGAAGGTCTGAATATTTGCTGACAGATTTAGATGCTCAGTGCCTCTAATGCACACTCTTTTTTCATCTCCTGATAATAACCTGTGAAGTTTATGATAATTTATCTGTTGTCATATTTGGAAAGCGAGCCATGTGGCAGGATTTAACTGTTACTTAATTCTCTTAAAGGAATTGTTCATCCAGCAAAATTACCATTTGAGGATTATGTTTATTTTTCCTCATTTAAAAAAGTGCCTGAAGCATCTATATTGAGTGTTTCAATCTTTAATGAGTTCCTACCATAAAAGAATACTGACGTGACTACAATGTGGAGAATATGTTTGCAGTATTCCACATCCAGGCATAACTTTCTGACTTACACTATTGAAAATGTTCATGTCAGAATAAATTGAGAAATTCAATTTGTTAGCCTGGGAAATTATGTGATAAAAAGCTGTATCTACCATTTTCCTTTCCTGTCTGATTAGCCAAAATGTTACCAAACTCTTGTGCAGTATATAGAAATATGAGCCAAAAAATAAACCACAAAATCGGTAAGAATTATGTGAAGTAATATTTTATAGATTTAGTAGACACATGCATTTCTGGAACTAAACCCAATATTTAATAAAAATTGATATCTTTACTCTCAATTGTTAGACATGATGAAAATGTAGACAATGAAGAACAATCTATAACTTTTGTTTTCATATTTTGACTTTTTAATCTAGATCCTATACAAGAAGCAGAACTGAGAGTAAAATATGAAATAACTTTGATATTATTTTACTGCATTGCTACAGATGACTATTACTAACTAAAAAGTGAAAAGGAACTGTTGAACTATCTTACGATTTTCATGTTTAGGATCACATTACCTCTAACAGAAACTGTTTTACTTTGCTTGCAAGAGCTATTAACGTTGCCTGTGTGACAAAGAATGCTACAGTCTACTCCAAAAGAAAAGTGAGACTATACTTTTACTGGCAAAGGGGGCCAGCTAACAGCAGGCTTGGGCGGCTGGGGAATATGCCCATTGTCATCCAGTTCCTGGACGGTGACATTGATTGGTGCAACAGAAGAGAGATGCACAGCGAGTGGGTTTCTGCTTTCTGGAGCTGATAATATTTGGCTGTAGGGTAGTTCATGTAAGTTCCCAGCAACTAAATTCTGCTCTTCTACCAAGTTTTCGAAGCAAATCACCAAGCTGCTTTTTCTATTTCTTTACGTAACTTCTCTCTCTTCACCTTCATTTTCCCTCCCATCTTCTATCTTTTCCTCCCTTTCTCTGCATCTTTTTAGAATTTGTTTAATTCTGAATTCAGGCCTGCGTATATCTTTTCTCTCCTTGAGAACCTTCCCTTAACTATGTGGATCTCTCTCCAATACTTCTCTTCCTTGGCATGTCTTTTTAAACTGCTTGAACGGGAGATTCAGACCTATTGTCTCCTCACCTCTGACATTTGGAGCCAGTTCCTGGCCCCAGCTCACCGTCAAAGCTTCCACTCAGGCTCAATCAATGTCTCTTGTGGTCTGCTTTCATTGAGACAAAAATCCATCAGATTCTGAATTTTATAGCAATGTCGTGCCTCTGTGGGTACAGTTAGTTTCTTTGTCCACTAAGCCTCTCTAGTTTGAATGTTTGAAACATGTTTTCATTATATTTTTTTCTCACTTCATTTTCTTACATGTTCTCACCTTTCCCTCATGTCTCCTCCTTAACCTGATCGCTGACTTTTTTTGGCGACTCACTCAACATCATTTTCTTCCCAGATGATATCCTCTCTTATTGCATTTCCTACATCTTCACAGAGAGTCTGTAATTTTTATTTTCACAGTGGCCCAGTGTTTGGCAATATGCTGATAAGATTTTAATTGGATGCCTTTCTTATACTATTTCTCTTCCTTCTCCATCACTCTTGGGGTTTCCCTTATTAAAAAAAAAATGTCCTCACCACTAAGAGAGATCATTTACCCCAAGTCAGTTTTCTCTAGCAATGACATTTTTCTTTTGACATTCAGTTTTGCACTTTTCCTGCCTTGTTATTATTTTTAGTAGCCATTCATTATAAGATATTTATTTAGTGTTTCTCTCTCTCTCAATTTGCTTCCAGTCTGTTCTCCAAATCCATTCTAAGCCTGACTTTGACTTCCTTGCTTTGGGGAAGGTTGTGGATGGACCAGAAGATGCAGTATTAGAAGCCGCTCTCTGACCCTCCTATGGTTCCTGGCTCCTGCTCTCAGAGAGCTTAAACTATTGCAGATAATTTTGCTTCAGGGAGAGGAGGAAAGGCAAGTAAAGGAAGTCGAGGAAATGGAAAGTGGTAATGGGGAAAAATATTTCCCTAGTCCAGGAAGGAGAAAGAATTTCCTGGTCTGTGGCTTCCATGAGGGCTTCCTGATATAGCCTAAAGGAGGGGCAGGGCCCGAGCTCGGGTGATCCAAGTGAGGCACTCAACTCAAGCACAAAACTTGAGGGGACTCCAAAACTCTCAGTAATTAAGACAAGTAATATTTTAAATGCATTATTTAAAAAAATCAAGATTAATGCAAAAATCCATAATGAACAACATATCAATACTTTAAATAAAGAAGAGATTCAGAGAGGGCTGTACCTCCAGAAGATGATGGATGGTGTGCCCAGAGTGTTGACCTCAGGCATCTCAGCAAAGATTCCCGGGCTCCAAGGGATGAACCTTTAACAGTCTCTTCATTTCTAAAGATTCTGTAGGCTTGAACAGCCATCACCAATGAAACCAGCATGGACAGATGGATAGAGGGTCACCTCTGAAATTTTTTAGTGTAGAAAATCCTAGAGACTTTTGTCCAGCTATGGGTAGAAGCCCTGATAATGGTTGAAATTGGGGGTTTACATTTGGATTGATTTTGACTTCAAATAAGTAAAATAAGGTACTTCTTGCACTCATAGTTTTACTGTTACATATTCATATCAAACACAGTGCCTCCATCTGAAACTTGGTTATTATTTCAGGAGAAGGGTAAGAAGCTGAGATGCTTTGCCTGCTTTCCCCAGCTCTGTATTGCCTTCCCTTCCCTATCAAAAAAGTCCACTCCTATTATTAACCAGTGACTCACTGACTCAGCATCCATTGATTGAAAGATCTGGAAAAAAAAAATATATATATATATATATATATGTATGTATGTAATTAAAGCCTTCCTCACTTTGCTTTATTTGCATCCTTAGATCTGACTTCTTTTCTCCAGCATTAGAATCAGCACTTTAATGCGGGCTCTGCAAGGTGATATGACCTGACATAAAGATCGTTGGCCTAATTATTAGGAGAGTTGGATGCCCGGCCTGACTCTGCTCCTAGCTGGCTGTGTGAAATGTGTCTTTCACTCCCTGAGCCTCAGCTTCCTCATTTGTGCCAAGAGGGCCTTAAAATAGGTGAGCTCTAGGGTGTCACTTTGACTCAGCATTCCATGAGTTCTAAGGGTGATTTTGTTTCTCACCAAACCGCCAATTTCCAGTGGATCCATTTACCATCACTTTCAATCAACCGAGCCACAATCCCAGTTCTCACCCTGCACTTCAACATTGTAGGTTTTGTTTCCAAAATCTGCTGGCCTCCAATTGTGTTCTGTGTTGAAATCAGATTCTTAATTCTTGCTCTCAAGTCCTTAACTTCTCAGAGGAAAAGCCCTGACGAGTTCTTTGCTATTCTTTGATTTAAACCCTGCTTGATGTTAAAGCAGGAAAAGAAGCAATAAGACTTGGGGCTAATCATAAACTAGTTTCTTTATCTGAGAAATAAAGAGATTTTATTAGACACTCTTCTAGGCCTTTTGTGGCATTAAAATTGTGAGTCACTTCAAGTAGCATGATGATGTTCTTAGAATTTAAATAAGTTTATGATCTTTTTTTTTTGACCGCAAGCATCAGCTTTTAAAGTGATCCAAGTTTTTTCCACCATCAGTTACTTAGAAATTTATATAGAAATGTTGGGCTTCCAATCTGTTGCTTGGGTCATCTAAGTTTTATAATTTGGTGTTTGACACACTACTGTTTTATAAAGAGGTTGGAGCATTTCTCTAATCCATGTTATTTTAAACATACTGAAAAACCTGAAGAAGTGTACGTGTGTGTTTGATTTAAAGGTATAAAGTGGTTTCTCCAGCCACTGCCGCAGCTGGAAGTGTTCTCTGCTTTGTTTGCCGAAAGGACTGTGCAGGCTTGTACATTCTGATGCTTGGGACTTGTGAGACATGGATGCCAGATCCTTATGTTAAAGAGGATTGGTGGAGGCCTCCTTGCCTCCAAGTGTGGTGTTACTTCCAGGTTCCTTGAGCACTTCCGGGTTATCAGCCCAGCTCTCCTCTAGTCTCTGGGGCTGTGGAAGAAGCTGCTGGGGAAAGTAGGTACCCCTGTTGAGTCCTTGCTGTTGCACAGTCCTTCTCCATAGGACATCAGTAACTTCTTCCTCTTCAGCTGTGGCATTAGAAGTTAGAGAGAAATAAGCCTTAGGAAACAGTCTTTAGGAGGACCCGGATGAGTTCATATTGTCTTCACAGACTACTCCCAAGGTCTGCTTCAGTTAGAGAAAGCTGTAAATTCAGCATCTGCACTGACAAGAACAGGAACAGAATCAGTTTCAGAGGCTTTCTGAATACATACAGATTCTGTGATCACGTCTGGACTTTTGTATTGAATGATGTTGAACTCAGAGAGGTGACAGAAGTTATCAAAGTGAATAAAGTACAAATTGTAGCCTGTGATGGTAAAAATACAGGCTCCAATACCATAGAATGAATAGGAGAAAAAAGGCTTTTTAAAATGCTATCATCTGTCATTTGATATCACTTTTTGGGGAGCAGCACAGACGAGATTTTTTTAAAAATTTATTCTAGTAATGCAGAAATGACTACACTTACACTAGTCAGAGAATGTGAGGTGAGGAAAGCTTACAACTATGGCCATTTATTTTACCTTTATTATGTAACATGAACATCATTTTTTAAAATGACAAATTAAAAGTTGTCACCTTTCTAAAAACATAATAAACCCATTTTTAACTCAATGTGAATAGTAATTGGTGGAGCTATTAAGCTAGCAATGGGAAGATAGCAGATAAACATTTTGAAAGAGTACCATGTTCTTTGCAAGGGAAGTCAGAAAAATGTGTCATTTCAGTAAAGTCACTTTAGTTTTATCAATTGTATTTTTTGCCATTGATAAAAAGCATTAGCAGGGACAATAGCAAATCCCAGATAGACTTTTACTTAGAAAATCAATTTTTTTAAAGTTCAAAACCAGGAGTAACATTGGTATGATGAATCTCCTAAGAAATACAACCCTATTAGGAAAGTAGGTAATCTTTTTGAGCCTCCCTACCTGAAACAAAATAAGCAAACCAAACCAGAAAACCTGTTCCCAACAATATAAACTCGTCCCTATGTGAAATGTAAATTATTTCTTGAACTGGCCATTTGTCAAGCCTTATACATTTTTAAATTATCTTAAATTCTACCAGTGATTAGACTTTCAATTAACACATTTTACTAAGTGTAAGAAACATGCACCTAGTCTATGTAGAGACTCTTGAAGTCTTTAAGTTGAAACTTTTGGTGCTTAGATTCATCTTGGTGAACAGGAACAGAGAAATTTAGAGTAGAAAGCTGTGTTTTCTGGATTCTTCTTGTGGTTTTAGTAGCGGCCTTTTCTGTGATTCTCTTCAGCTGCCTCCTCTTTTGAAATAAAGGGGAAAATGCTACTATCGTATGGTGCAACCCCAGGCAGAAACAAGAAACAGGCAAAGAAAATTCTCCTAGAAGTAGCAGTTGCTGACCTGCCCATTCTGGCTTCCGGACTTTCAGTGTAATAAGTTGAGTCTGTTGCTCCAGATGTCCATATATAGTACTTGGAGTGATATATTCAACATGGGTCTCTGAACATTTTAAAAGGAAGCATTATGACATGAAGCAACAAGCAAAGTGTGCTTCCAGACCGTGTGCATTAGGAAAATCACGCAAGGCCGGGAGAGGTGGCTCGTGCCTGTAATCCCAGCACTTTGGGAGGCTGAGGCCGGCTGATCTCTTGAGCCCAGGAGTTCAAGACCAGCCTGAGCAACAGGGTGAAATTCTGTCTCTGCAAAACATGCAAAAAGTAGCCTGGCATGGTTGCGCTTGCCTGTAGTCCCAACTACTCGAGCGGCTGAGGTGGGAGGATCACTTGCGCTCAGGAGGTGAGAGCCTGCAGTGACCTGTGAGCATGCCACTGCACTTCAGCCAGGGTGACAGTGTGAGACCTTGCCTCAAAAAAAAAAAAAAAAAAAAAAAAAAAAAAAAAAAAAAAAAAAAAAAAATAAATTAAGTATATGAGAAAAAAAATAAAAAAAAAAAAAGAGAAAAAGTGTGGACCGGGGAGCAAACACGGAGAAA